>CABHPQ010024257.1:0-10450 GCA_902168405.1 Peromyscus aztecus | reverse complement strand
ATGGAGTTTTTCATTTCCTCTTTAAGGGAATTTTTTATTTCCTCTTTGAGGGAATTTTTTATTTCTTCTTTAAGGGCCTCTATCATCTTCTTAAAGTCATTTTTAAGAGTGATTTCTTCTGTTTCTTCTATCTTGGTATGTTCAGGTTTTGCAGGTATAGAATCACTAGGTTCTGTTGTTGCCATACAGTTCTTCATGTTGTTGCCTGTATTTTTGCACTGGCGTCTACTCATCTCTTCCTCTGCTCAGTGCAAGGGGTGTCTGTGTCTGAGAGTGCCTCTCTTGTTCTAATTTTTAGTCTTGGTTCACTAGGAGTTCTTGGTTAAATGAGTACTGTTGGGCTGTTTCTTAGGGAGCAGCTCTAGTGCTACTTTCTATGAGATTATGGGGGCCACTTATTTCAAGCTACCAGAGGGTAGGTTCTTTAGGCTGTAAACATCAGGAGGAAGAAAGCTACAGTGACATTTTTTGCATACACGGCCAACATCTGCACTCAGACCAGAGGAAGGCTTTATCATCTCCCCGAGCCTCACTGAAGGAAGGCAGAGCCACTCCCATGGGGCTGATGCATTGGAGTCCTTGATATGGCTGTGCCCATGTCAACAATACACATTCACCCTAGACTTTACTCTCTCCCTATATATGATGACACCAATTCAAGTCCCATGGCTTCTGTCTGTTTCCTATTCCTATGTATTCCCTACAGAAGTTCTACCTGTGTTATGGTGGTTACTTTTGAGCTTTTACTATGTGCTGGGTCTCCCATAACCTGTAAATCCATTGCTCTTCCCATCTGAAAGATATGGAAACCAAGGTTTAGCCTACGCATGACATATCACATAATTTGTGTTAGTCCTAGTCCCATTAAATTAAATGGATGCTGCTCTTGAGCAGGCAACGAATATCACCATAATGTCCCTGTGAGTCTCCCTCCAGGGCCAAATTAGCTTCTACTAAGGCTCCTTCCCTAGGCCTACCTTGCAGCATTCTACCACAAATGAATAAAGATTATAAAGATGAATGAAGGAGAGAGGATGTGGGACTGTGAAACTGTCACCTTGGAACTTGGCATGTGTATAAACTGACAATGTGACCACTCCATAGTATGATTAAGGGGAAGGTTTTTATTGTTGATATGAGAGAGCAAATAGCCAGAGGCATCTGGAAGAGTCCAGAGCAGAGAGGGAAAGTAGACTAAACATGGCCAGCAAACTGGACCTGGCCAGGGCTATCTCTGAGAGAGGGGAGAATAGCATGGGATAGACAATAGAGAAAATATAGTGAGAGAAGCAGGAGCAGAGACAGATGGGGAGGGGGAACATAGTGAGAATAACAGGGTTATAACAAATGAATAGCTGAGGGAAGGGAAATCCATGAGCTAGAGGGAGATTAGGGTAGGGAGAGGTAAGAAAGGCTAGAAGGCTGGCATGGTCTTTGAAATGTGTGACAAGTACTTGTGATACCGAGGGAGCCTGGAGGCCAGCATGTGCTAATAGGCACCACAGGTAGCCATTTATCCCTTCTGCCAAAGGTAAGGGAAATAACTCCTTTTGGTAAATGGGAACCACTTTCACAAGTTCCTGAGGAATGCTGGCTTTTATCTAACTGCTAGAAATCCTTCTATAGTCCAGGTTGAGCTCATTTCTGGATATTTTACTGCCCTTTGGAGTCTGGGGAATTGATGTTTTCTTTGGAGCTGACAGCAAACACTTGGGTTCTTGAAAAGTTAGCTGAATATGTTACAAAGAACTGGTTGAGAATTTGGAATCAAAGTTTATGCTAAGCTTGAAGGAATGGAGGAAAATCCCCCAAGGAATTGATAGAAACAGAAAAAAAATGTAGTAGTATATTTTTATGAAAGAGTCTATTGGAAAGGAGAGCATATGGGAGAAGTCATCAGAAGGTTGCTAAAAAGAAGTGGCAAAGTTTTCACTTAGTGAGATGTCTGTGGAGATACCAAGTCAGTTAGAGAAGCATTCCTAATTTAAGTACAGCAAATACCCAGTCCTGTGAACTCTGGGTCCACAAATAAATGACAACATTTGGCAATCAGAGTACCTTAGAAAAGGTATCACACATCAAGGAGCTGAATGGCTGTGCCTTGGGAGAGATGCTATATAGTATGTGAAGAAGACCTTGAGGAGCTCTTTCTATCCCTGGGAAAAGGAATGCTGGGAATTAGCCAGCCCTGCACTGTGGACACATTCCCATACCTACACTTAATCTTTAAGGGCTGTAGATGACTTCTTGTATTAAGACATTGGAGATTATAAATAAAGGCAGAAAACAAAGATGTGTCTATATTTTGTGTATACAGCAAGAGAGTTACTACTTTGTGTTTCTATCCAGAAGGCCTGGTAAATCTCCAGTAAAGGTCTGTGAAGATAATGAAACCAGTCAGTGGAAAGACACAAATGAATGTACTGACTGTGTGGTATAGCAAGTGAGTCACTGTGATTGTAAGAGCCTGTTGGCTAACTACATCATTGTTGTGGTTGTTATTAGTGGTAGTTCAATGCCATTATCACCAAAGTATATAATGTAAGGCATTTATTTTACTTCTTAAAAGATGCTTTTTGTAAAGCAGTAAGCTTCATCCTTTCCTGCCAGGTTCATCATAGTTATTTGTGACTAATGTATTAGTCATAGTTCTTTGGAGAACCAGAACCAGTGGAATGAATATATTACACCAGCTTTAAAAGGTAACGACAGCTGTCTCACAGCAGACAGGCTGAGAATCCAGTAGTTGCTCGATCCTTGAGGCTAGGTAGGTCAGAGTCAGAGTAGTTCCATAATAGTTGTCTCTCATTGGAGAAGCTGGCAACCCAGTGGCTGCTCAGACCCAATCTGGTTCAGAAAACCTGGAATGTTTCTGGAGAGCTACTGGTTCTTAGTCTAGGATGGAAGTCTGTAAATGCTGGTTCTGATGTCAGTAAAGGAAGCAACAGCAACAGCAGAGGCGGCAGCAGCAACAGGGTAAGTCAACTCTGCAGCAAGAGGGAAGGCCAAGTGAGGAAATGGAGAATAACCTTCTGTGGGCCATGGCCTTTTTATCTGATCTGCTACCAGAAGGTGCTCTTCACATTTCAGATGGCTCTTGTCATACTGACTAAGACAATCAGGACAACTCCTCAGCTGAGGCTCCCTACTCAGGTGATTCTAACTTGGGGCAACCTGGCATTTAAATCAACCATCACAACTAGTAAGAGTCAGGTACAAAGTTATAAAAATTAAAAATTATTTACTTCTTGTTACATGGAAACCAGAATTATCCCAACAATATTTTTAGCACTGTGGCAGTCACTGTTAGTGTCCTGCCCAAATTCCCTTGTCTCTCCTCTGTACATATTAATGGATATTTAGGTAAAGATCTCTAGCCCTTTGTGATCTATAGGAATGAAAGAAACCCAGCACCTGGGTTTGCTGTCCCCTCAGATGACAGAATCCTGAGGTACATCTTTTATCCTTTATCTCAGAGTTCCCAAGTGGAAGAGCACTATACTTTCCCACAGGGATAACTTTCTAGAACACCATCTTTGTTGGCTTTCTTCAATTCATTGTCTTCTACCCTCATCTACAATCAATACTTCCTGGGCTTCTTCCCAGGATTAATCAGTAGCACTCAAATCTTTGTCTTGGGAGATACAAGCTAAGATATCTACTTCTTAATGATATGTTTTACTGGAAAGCCAGTGAACAGTGACATTTGTCACCTTGAGTATATTCATAAGAATGTGGTATATATCTTTTTTTTGTGTCACAGAATAATAAAAGTTGAAAACTGCCATAAAACGTGTGCCTGAATGAGTAACTGTCACACAAGGGAACTTTCAGAATATTGTGCAACTGTATAGAGGGGCTCCTGGGGAACAAAACCACAGTTTTGGTTTCTCCCCTCCTAGTACCAAATGCAATGAATTGTTGGTTCATAGAAGGTACCTGAGAATCCCTTTTATTTCTGAAAAGCTCAAAATATAAACATAGGGAGGCAAAGAAAAATTTAAAAAGTTTCCTTTTCCTGAAAATACCAGAAAACTTTTCCTTTTTTTTTTCCTTCTGGAATGGTGGAGTAAGGAGTGTTGAAAACTCACTCCTAAACCAAGCATGATGTGTATGCCTATAATCCTGGCACTTAGAAGAGTGAGAGAGTCAAAACTATAAGTTCAAGACCAGCCTTAGCTATCTAGACAGTTATAGGACACATTGACAGCACCCTGCCACCACAAAAAAAAAAGGAAAAGAGAAAATCTGTTCTTCATGGAAGTAAGAAGTGCTCTAGCAAAAATTTCCTCTTTTAGACAATGGTATCTCTGGCCATTGTCTAATCTCACTCATTACAGTGTTTTCCTCTGCAGTAGTAATTTTGGCTGTTGACCACTGTCATCCCTTGAGGATATTTCACATTACTCTTTAATACACTATATATCCTACATTCTGTACTTCTATACTCCATATTTTTCTTCTGTAATCTTTCAATGAATCACAGTGACCAGGGACCAGGGCAGGGGGCGGGGGAGCACAGAGTGAGATACCAGCAATATCTCTTGGTGTTTCTGCACAATTGTGATTGGATTTCTTCATCTTCATCACAACAAATAATTTTCAGTTCATCTCTTGTGTTCTTCATGATTGATACAAATTTAGTCCCCAAATCTAAGAGGTTAACTTGACCTTAAAAGACAATGTAACTAGACAATTTAAATTGGATGTTAGAGAGACATGACTAGTAACTGGCAACTGTTGTCCCAGGACCTAGTGAAAATAACTTTTGAAGGAAATTACAAAACTTATCATAGTGACCCAAGCGTCCCATTCTGTTTTCTATGCTGGGACCTACAAGTGGAACCAAAGGGGACAAAAGTGAAATAAAGCCATCAGAGGGCCAGAGAGCAAAGGGAATACAACAATTCTTGTAACCTTAAGAAGTGACTGGGGTATCCCTGCTGGCTTCTCTCCTGGAAAAAAAAAACAGACAAATCATTTCTCTATCTGACAATCACTTGGCAGAGAGAAGGGGGCTGAATATTGGTAGTCCTCCTAAGAATCCTTGCCCTTAGGCAAGATAGCTCACCACTGTATAAACTGATGACATAACTGCTCCATGGTATGGTTTGGGAGAAGGTTTCTATTGTAAATATGAGAGAGGGAACAACCAGAGAAAAAGTAGTCTGAACATGGCCAGCAGACTTGACCTGGCCATGAGAGAAGCAGGAACAGGGGGAGGGATCAAGAAATAGAAGGCTTATAAGGAAAACAAGTAGCTGTGAGGAGGGAAACCTGTGGGCTGAAGGGAAGTTAGGATAAGGGAGGAGAGTTAGGATGGACTTTGAAATAGGTAACAGGTACTTGTGATACTGAGGGAGCCCAGAGGCCAAGCATGAGTTTTGTATTCTAGAAGGAACCACAGATGGCCATTTATCCCTTCTGCCTTTTGGAATTTAGAGAAATGGGGTTTTCTTTGAACATGACACCAGGAGGATTGAAGAAGCTCAGATCACAGCCCCCAATGAAGATGTCCTCTGCTCCTGTTGGCCTCTGAAGTGATCATTACCTTGGATGGGACAGAGCATCTTGTGTAAATCTTAAAGTCACAGCCATCTAAGTCCTGAGAATTGGCAGCTGAATTCATCACTGCTAGTGTGCTGCTGTATGTGTACATGTCCAGAGGATCTCAGATGGCCTGAAACTTTTACATCTCTCTGATCTTGAGACAGGACACAAACAGAAAGTGAAGGATAAGGCAGAGGTGCAAATTTGCCTACCTTTGCATTTGAACATATCCCTCTGTGTACATAGAACACCTTGGCAAATGCTGAGAGACTTGTTGGTTTCAATACATTTAAAGAAGTATATATAACACATCAAAGCTGACCACTGGTGCAATAATGAGATGATAACTGTTATAGAGGTAATCAACTGGTCTCTGGTTGGCTTTTAAACCTACTTCACAGGAGCAATTCATATGTGATACTGTAAACTTGGTCAAAAGCCTATGGTTGGAAAGGTCATAGGCCCTATGTGGGAAGCTACTACTGTAGTTTTTGACAAATGGTCATGGTGTCAAACTGCTTACTAGGAGGATTGAAGCCCAGATCACAGCCCCAAATTTTGTCCATGGAGGGAAGATGCCCTCTGCTCCAGTTGGCCTCGGACTCAGTCATCACTTTGGATGGGACAGAGCCTCTTGTGTAAATGTTAAAGTCATAGCCATCCTACTACTGTACTTTTGACAAATGGTCATGGTGTTAAACTGCCTTCTGAGTAACTATATATATACCCATAGATTACTGCTGCTCTCAGCCTTGGTCAGAGAAACTTCTGTTTGCTGTGTGTAAGAGTAAATTTAGAGACTCATAACTAGTCAACGTACAGAGAGATTAAGTAACTTTTGTGGGTTCATCCCTAAATGGTACCTCTATTTCATCCCATCCAAGGCCTAGGGAATGCAGAAGAAGGAGCAGAAAGACTATAAGAGCTGGAAAATGAGAAGGAGTTCTGTAATATGATGTATTCTGCACATGAAATGAGTGCTACACTAATGAATTCACAGCAGGAGTGGCTATCTGAAGAAGATCTACACAAGATTGGGCTCATTGACATTCTATCATGAGTAGGGAATGGACTTTTAAGGCCCCACTCCTTGTTGAGAAGTAAATGATTATTGGGGAAGGGGCATTAATTTTACTCAGTGGTGTTGCCACTGGTACATTGCTTCCCCCAAGCAATTAACCCCCATCCATGTTCATGCAGGCAACCCTAATTAAATGTAGTCAGCCACAAAAATAAAAGGACCAAAACTGCAAATGAGGAGAAGAGGTTCAGTGAGAGATATGAAAGTGGATAAGAGAGGATAACGGGGGAAAGATCATAAAAAATTATATATAAATATATATGAAGGAATATTTGAATTTTTTTAAATGCAAAAATTAAGGCTAAGTGAAATTTAGGTGTTTGTTTAATGTCACATAAACCACTGAAGAAGAACCCCAACCTTTTACTTCATGACATGATAAATTAAATAATTGAATTGTGTTCCCTTGCTCGATAAATACAGCATATGGTTTACTGATTTAGTGTTTGTTGTATGATTTCCTAAACACAAAAGAATGATGATTTACTTCAGACCAAGAGTGACTTCAGCTACTGCTAAGGTCAGCTGATTATCCATCCAATTTCCATCTAGATGATAATTCTCTTTGGCCATGAAATATAACAGAACACATTTATGAATTCTAGGGACTATGATGTGAACATCTTATGAGAAGCTATTATTATTTTCACTACATACATAATGCAAAAATTATGAAATTCATAATTCAGAAATAAAATTGGATATCTCAATATTTAAGCTTGTATAATTGATAGAATAATAGAAAAATCAACCAAGATGTGTAAGACTTGCTGATAACATAATTATATATTTACATATTGTTTGCATATATGTACAATTGTCAAAGAACTTGACTTCATTGATATTTAGATCACTTCACCAAATAACATAGTACAACCATATACATTCTTAACACATGAGTCTTTTTGCAAGATAGATTATATTTTAATGCATAAAACCCATGCTCTAACTCAGAAAGTTTAAAATAATTTATATAAATGTGTGTGTGTGTGTGTGTGTGTGAGAGAGAGAGAGAGAGAGAGAGAGAGAGAGAGAGAGAGAGTGATCTCAACTATGATAGAATTAAAAATAAAAATTCTGAAAATGGAATTAAAAACAAAAAGCATGAAGAGGTATGAAATCTGCAAATACCTGGCTACTAAATATAACTTTCCTTAATTACTCATTGATCAAATAAGAAATTGTAACAGAATTAACTCTTTAATCAAGGAAACATTATTTTAAAAATTAGCTAATTAATGTGGGAGGGGGCAGAAGACAACTTTCAGGAATCAATTCTTTCCTTTTGCCTTTTTTCTGGGGTAGGGTTGCTCCCCTTTTTTTATGCTTTGTATTCCAGGCTAGTTGGTTCTTGAAATTCTGACCAATTCTCCTGTCTGAGCCTTTCATCTCTCTATAGAAGTACTGGGATTACAGATACCTACCATTATATCTGGCTTTTTACATGGGTTCCTGGGATCAAATTCAGGTTGTTAGGCTTGCATGGAAAGCACTTTCACCCACTGACCCACCACTCCAGCCTCGGAAGTAAAGTTTTACGCTGAATGTACTTTAATTTACACTATATCACATTATTGAATCAACTACAGATAAAAAAAATATTTGGGAAAAACTGCATCTTTAGTGAACATACATTGAATATTGTTTCCAATATCCTCTAATTTTGTATAACAACTGTTTTATAACAGTTACATTGTATTAAATACTACAAGGAGCCTAAAGACAATTTGATGTATACAAAAGGATATGTGCATGAGTTCTGTGCCAGCACTTATTTTATGTAAGGACCTTGAGTATCTGTGGATACTCTGTGTATTCTGCAGTGGTTCCTAGAACCAATCTCCTATGTTACCGGGGGACAGCTATATTCTAACTAACTTCCAAAGTCTAAGGCTAAGTCCCCTGAAATGGATGCATATGGGAGATTTTTTTTTCATTTTCAAGCAGACAAGGAGCATATTATGTCTCTTCAAATGACATCAAGTTGATTTAAACCATACATTCACATGCTCATTCATTCAGTTGACTAGGCAGCCAGCTATTTTTGAGTTTCTATTATGTATTGGGCACTTTCCTAAGACTATATAAAACTCAGACACTATGAGTGAATAACAGTGAAACATTTTGCAGTTCTCACAACTGCAAAGTGTGGAAGAACCTAACATAGGGCTTCTTTTCTAGGGCAGCAAAGGAATAGAAGGAACATACAGAGACATTTGCAAATACAATGCTGTGTGCTACACATCCACTACTACCAGGGGGTATACTTAGTAAAGCCTCGGCCAAACCTAGGAAAAACTTGTCAGCCAAAAGAAAAGTCCAAATTAGTCCTTTAAGTGCAACATTTTAAAAGAATATTTAATATACCACTCCCACAAACAGTTTGAAAGGTGCATTTCTGAATCCTATTAGCATGAAAACAGTTTGTGAATTTGTGATATTCTGCCTAAAATAAGACAAGTGACAAATGTTGCCTCCCAAATAATTAGATATTACAAGTACTAAGAGCTGTCAGTACAGGGTACCATGCTTTTAAAAAGCAATCAATAAAATTGTGTTACTTTCCTCAACAACTTGTTTTTTTTCCCATTAACAAAAGGAAATATAGAAATGGGGTGATTTATTCCATCAACCTTTCACCAGCCAGCTGTGCTGATAGTGGGAATACAGAGGCACACAAAAGACAGAGCCCAGCATCATTGAGCTTCAAACTCAGCAGAGAGGCATAAATAAAATTAATGTTTCAAAAATTTATTCCAAGAGTGCTAAGAAAGAACATACAGTCCTGAAATAATTTATGCTACCCCACATTTCTAAATAAATAAATAAATAAATAAATAAATAAATAAATAAATAAATAAATAAAACCACGATCTCATACCCAGGATTGTGTTCTTATTTTATCAGACAGGGGAGCAAACTCATGTGCACCTTGAAGAGTAAATTCTAAAGTTGAATTACTTGAGTTTAGACTCCAGTTTTCCTGAGTAAAGGAAAGACCCTGAGTGGAGGAAAGGCTGTAAGCCCCATTTTCCTCAACTTGAAAATAAAGCCTATTTAGTAATGACCTTGAGACTGATAAAATGATACATGGAAAAGCATACTGCTCAAAACAGAATGAGTGCCTACAATTTTACAAACCATGGGTTATTTGAGGTAATATTCAAATATTTTTTCAGTTCCTTGCTGTCCTGTTGTTATGAAAGGAGATCGGGGCACATATTTTCTCCAAATACTTATTTGGTCATGTATTTATACCTTTGACATCTTTCTTGCCAAAACTAAGGAGAATGTAGGAGCCCAACACTTTCTGTAAAGGACTTAGGGTGCACTTGGAGTTTGCTCACTCCAGGTACTTGGGAGTCTTGAGTCTTCACTCCAACATCCTAGCCCCCATTCCTATCCCCCAATCCTGCTTCTTCACAAAGGCAAACTAGACTGACATTTATGTTGAACTCTATAAATAAAGCTAACTTTTGGGATGATATTATAGCAGCCAGAAAGATACTGTCAGAGCTTTAAGCACAATCATGACATGCTGCTGACAGCACTTGGTTGCTGTGGGATGTTCTGTATGGCAAATGTGTTGCTAATAAAACACTGATTGGCCTGTGGCTAGGCAGGAAGTATAGGCGGGACTAACAGAGAGAATAAAAAGAACAGGAAGGCAGAGGGAGTCTCTGCCAGCCGCCACCAGGACAAGCAGCATATAAAGATGCCGGTAAGCCACGAGCCATGTGGCAAGGTATAGATTTATAGAAATGGATTAATTTAAGCTATAAGGACAGTTAGCAAGAAGCCTGCCACGGCCATACAGTT
>CABHPQ010024256.1:5217-17017 GCA_902168405.1 Peromyscus aztecus | reverse complement strand
GCTATGCTACCTGACCGTGGGATGTTCTTTATCTTTGGGGGCATCTGGTTTAGGGCCTGTGACTTGTTCTCTGGCCTAGCTACTACTTTTCCATGGTCCATGTTTGGTCCCTGACATGGATCCAATGAGAGTGACCTCTAATTAAAAAGTCTTGGGAATGGGAACAGTAGAGGGTAACGATGGACTGGTCTGTGCTCATTCTTTTTCATTTGACCTGCAATCTTTCAAAACATATTGATATTCTCTGTGGGTCCAGCAGAGGTACACTTGGCATGATGCAAGAAGGAAATCCAGTTCAACACAGCTTAACTATCCAGTGTTGTTTCCAACTTCTAGAGTCTGATGCTGAACAGTTTACTGTAAGTATATTTAAGCAAAGTACAATTTGGAAAAAAAAAATTCCTAGTGTAATACAATCCTCTATGCAGAAGGGGGCATCTCTATATTGAAACTCAACTCAAAGTGCAAGTCACTTCTTTCAAGACAATAGGTTTTAGAATAGGTTACATGTATTATCTTAAGGCCTGCGGAATGACTTGGTATGGTTTTTGTCATACAGATATCAGAGGTCACTTAGGTATTGTCAACACTGGTCTTGGTTGTGGAAGACTGAGGGAGCCTCTGTGTTGCGGTAATGCCCACGCTACCACCACCCATTCCCCATGTAGGAGCGAGGGGCTGTGGATCAAAAAACAGAGACAAGAGACAGCAGGTCATTCGCCCCAGCAGAATGCCAGTGCTGTTTATTGAAGGAGGGAGGAAACCTTAAATACAGGTTTACAGCACAATGGGAGAACCCCGGAGGGAAGAAGTTTGCTACAGATGTTCTACATTCTTGCATCTAAGCTGTTTACACCCAATATGCAGGATACACAAACAAGGAACCTCCAGTGAGCGTTCAGGAGGAAGGAAACCAGCAGGGAATCAGCATAGGGAGGACATCTGGTCAAGGGCTGCAAGCAAGGCAAAAGCTACCCAAAATGGGGGGCTAGGTCCCTACACCTCTGGATACACAGATAATGCAAAGGTTACCTTAGGCTCTTAGCCACCTCCATCCTGCTTGTGGAAGCTTGATATGGCCTCTCCATACAGATAGCCTAAATCACCAGGTTATTAACTACCTCCATTGCCAGGCTTCTAGGTGGAAACACAGATAATACACTCTTTACATGAAAAGAAAACTCTGCAGATATAATATTCTTTGTTTCTCTAGTGCTTTCAGTAAACATAAGGAATTTTTTTGCTCCAAACAATATACACCTATCCTTTTCTTGATGCCTATAAAGGTGTTTGGATGGGCATTGCTGAAGACAAACCCATTGGCCTCCACTTCAATGAATTGTGAATACCACTCTGAATGATCATCCTAAGATCACCCACTAACACCAGATGGAGAACAACACATGTGTACTGACTCTGGGATGGCTGGAGGGTTGGGGTTGGGTCTGCAATCTGATGGCTGTCCTGAGTCCTAGCTGCTCTTTTCCTTGCAGGGGCCCTCCCTAAGCCTGTTCTCACAGTACAGCCAGATTCTGTGGTCTACAAGCAGACTACAGTGGCCTTTTTATGTGAGGGGACCACAGAAGCCAAAGCATACAGACTCTATAAAGAGGAATACCAAATACTAAAGCACATAGAGTTTCTACAAAATCCTAAGGACAAAGCTGAATTTTCAATCTCCAAAATAGACCAAAAACATGCAGGAAGATGTCTCTGTCAATATCAGATCTATAATGGATGGTCAGAGTACAGTGACTCCCTGGAGCTGGTGGTGACAGGTGAGTGGACACATAGGGACCCAGCCTCAGGCTTGACTGTCAAGAGGTGGGTCTGTTAACACGGCTACCTCCACCTCACAGCCATAGAGGATAAGGAAGCCTGATACATTTAACTGATTCCTGTTTCTCTCCTAGGAGTCTACAGTAAACCAGGCCTGTCAGCTGAGCCCAGCCCTGTGGTAACTGAAGGAGGGAATGTCACCCTCCAGTGTGACTCATGGCAGCAATATGACAGTTTTGTTCTGATGAAGGAAGGACCTCAGAAGCTCTCCTGGACACTGGTCTCACAGTATAACTACTCTACTAGAGAGTTCCAGGCCCTGTTCTCTGTGGGCCCTGTGACCTCCAGACAAAGGTGGACGTTCAGATGCTACAGCTTTAATAAGAACAGACCACAGGTGTGGTCAGAACCTAGTGACCCCCTGGAGCTCCTGGTCTCAGGTGAGGAACCCCAGCCTTTCCATAGAATGATGCTGAAATGATAGACGCTCAGGGAGGCCTTGGTGTGTGGTGTGTGTGAAGAGACAGGGCTCCTGATCCCTTAGACAACAGAACATGGTAGAGAATGGAACACAAGATACAAAATCCAAGGCAGAGAGTGACAGCAAAGCTCAGGAGGTCCAGGACAGAGATGAATCCTTATGGGGCCATCTGTTACTCTGGATCAGAAGTGCCATCCACAACAGCTAGGGGAACCTCACAGAAGAGAGGGAAGAAGGATTTCGTGAGCCAGAGCACTCAGGACATCAGGAGAACACGACCCACAGAATCTACTAAGCAGGATCATGAGGGCTCACAGAGACTGAAACAGCAACCACAGAGCCTGCATGGGTCTGCCCTAGGCTCTGTGCACACATGCTGTGGTGGTTTACCTTGGGTGTTTTTTTGTTTTGTTTTGTTTTGTTTTGTTTTGTTTTGTTTTGTTTTGTTTTGTTTTATAGAGCTTCTCTGTGTAGGTCTGGCTGCCCTGGAACTCACTCTATAGCCCAGGCTGTCCTTGAACTCACAGAGATCTGCCTGCATCTCTTTCCTGAATGCTGGAATTAAAGGCATGCACCACCAGTGCCTGGCTCATTTGGGATTTTTGTTAGACTAAACAATAGGAATGGGGATGTCTCAGATTCTTTTTCCTGCATGTGGAATCTTTTCCCTCCTACTGGTTGCCTTGTCCAGCCTTAATATGAGTGTATGTGACTAGTCTTATTGCATGTTGTTATTCTGTGTTCAGTTGATATCACCAGAAAACCTATTCTTTCTGAAAGAAAACAGAGGAGCAGTGGATCTGGGGGAGAGGGGACATGGGGAGGCTGCTGTCAGGATATATTGTATGAGAGAAGAATAAATTAAAAAGAAAAATGTGCCATCCTCTAGTGTGACTTTCTCTGTGCCACAGACAGACCCAACTTCTTCTCTCCTACTTTCTTGCAGGGACCCTCCACAAACCCACCATCAAAGCTGAGCCAGGCTTTGTGGTCACTTACACAAGTGCCGTGACCATCTGGTGTGAGGGGACTGTGGATGCAGAAATATGTGTTCTGCATAAAGAGGGAAGCCAGAAACCCTGGGTCACACAGACCCCAGAGAAGCCTGGGAACAAGGCCAAGTTCTCCATCCCTTCTGTGACACAGCAACATGGGGGACAATATCGCTGTTACTGTTACAGCTCAGCTGGCTGGTCAGAGCGCAGTGACACCCTGGAGATTGTGGTGACAGGTGAGGGGACAGTCAGGGTCTCAGCCCCAGGCTCTGCTCTCAGGAGTATTCCCCTCCCACAGCCTAGCCTTGGAGAACACTGTGGCTATGTGAGCCATGGAACAGTCTGACTCCTTCTCTCCTAGGAATCTACCACAACAAACTCAGCCTGACAGCCCTGCCCAGCCCTGTGGTGACTTTAGGAGAGAACATGACCCTCCAGTGTGTCTCCCAGGAGGGATATGATAAACTCATTCTCACCAAGGAAGATCAGAAGTTCCTCAGCTCCATGAACTCACAGTATATATACGATATTAGGCAGTGGCAAGCCTTGTTCTCCATAGATCATGTAACACCAGACCTCAGAGGGACATTTAGATGTTATGGTTACTACAACCATACTCCACACTTGTGGTCAGTACCTAGTGAGCCTCTGGAAATACACATCTCAGGTGAGTCAGCCCCATTATTGACCAATCCTGTCCCACTGGGTAGTTTTGGGTAAAGAGTGGTTCAGGGTCATGTGGTAGTGGCACACACGTTTAATCCGAGCACTTGGAAGGCAGAGACAGACAGAGTTCTAGGAAAGGCACCAAAGCTACACAGAGAAACCCTGTCTCGAAAAACCAAAAAAAAAAAAGTGGTTGAGGAAGAGTCTGATGGCTGAGACAGAGCCCCACTCCTGGGGAGAAGAAGTGACGTGTGCAGGGCAGGATGGGAGGGGATAAGTGTATGGTAAAAACCAGCCCCTCAATCACTAGCCTGTCACCTACCCGCTAGGTCTGTCTAAGAAGCCCTCCTTGCTGACTCACCAAGGCCATATCCTGGACCCTGGAAAGAGCCTCACCCTGCAGTGTTGCTCTGACATCAACTATGACAGATTTGCCCTATACCAATTTCGGGGAGCTGACTTCACCCAGAATGGGGGCCAGTGGACACAGAGTGGCCTCTCCTTGGCCAACTTCACACTGGGCCCTGTGAGTAGCTCTACTGGAGGCCAATACAGATGCTATGGTGCACACAACCTCTCCTCTGAGTAGTCAGCCTCCAGTGACCCCCTGGATATCCTGATCACAGGTGAGGAACTAAGTAGATTCCCTCAGGTACCTAACCTGTGCATGTGTTCTCATGGGGGAGTTAAGGAGCTGATGGCTGGGATGAGGGACAGGGATCTTATTTAGGAACAGATGCAGAGACAGAGGAACAGGACAGGGGCTAAGTCAGAGAAGAGAGACTGAGTCCCAGGTGCTCAGAGCAGATCCTGGTGAGGTGTCAGCTCAGAACACTGAAGGCAGCCTCTCATCCTCCCTCTTCTCTTTAGGACAGCTTCCCTTCAGTCCTTCCCTCTCAGTGAAGCCTAACTCCACAGTACACTCTGGAGACAACGTGACCCTGCTGTGTCAGTCAACATACAAAGTGGACACTTTCATTCTGTCCAAGGAGGGAACAGTCCATCAACCCCAGCGACTAAAACCAAAGTCTGAAGCTTGGGAGTTCCAGGCAGAATTCTCCATGAGTGCTGTGACCTCTGATCTCTCAGGCACCTACAGGTGCTATGGTTCTTGGGACTCATCTCCCTATCTGCTGACACAAGCCAGTGCCCCTGTGGAGCTCACTGTCTCAGGTGAGGTGACCCTGAACTCTCAGAGTGACTTACAATCCAAACCCTAGGACAGCCCTTGACTTGGGTGGGATTAAGGGGACAATAGGAAGGTTAGTCGGATGGCACTTTCCCTGCCAGAGAAGTGGATGCCAGCAGGAGTTCCTCAAGTAATGTCCACTCCATCCTCTATTACAATCTAGGTTTGGGGTAGACAGCATGAAGATCTTGGGGAGGTTACAGGGCAGTGAGCAGAGAGAGGCCCCTGGGTTAGCATCTATCCCTCACCCCCTCTTGTTCTGTTTCCTAGGACCCATTGGAACCTCCAGCCCACCTCCCTCAATGTCCGTGCCAACAGCTGGTGAGTATCAGGCACCTCAGTGCAGGGAGTATGCTCCATCCCCAGGCTGCCTCACAGCTCTTGGCCCACAGAAGTCCCCATTTCTCTGTCACTTTAGCTTGTAAGGGAGGGAGGAAAACAGAGATCCCAACAGAGGCCCCATAGACCCAGGACTTAGAGGTTTGGATAGAGAAAAATGGCACCCAGAATGTTCTGACTCAGTCTCGAGGATAGGGCAGTTGGGTGAGGTAAAGAGCAGAGATCCCAGACATTTGCCTCCCCATTCTGCCTCTAAGGCCCTGAAAACAAACCTCTCTCACCTGCATGGAGTCAGGACCCAGAGGGCTAATAAGGACTCTATTGTAAGGTGGGGCCCAGATGGGCAATAGCTAGTTATGGGCTCCATACAGCTGCTTTTGAAGATGCTGACTTGGACCAGCCTTTCCCTTTCTGGATTGGCTGAGTAAAAAGGGAGAAGCCTGGTTCACACGTCTAAATTTCTTTCAGAGCTGGCCTTGGCTGTGACCTCTTCTGACAGAGGAGATCTTCAGAACCTGATTCTGCAGTGGGTCTGTCCCACAGTGGTGGTGACATGTGCAAGGGTGGGGCATGGGGCCATGGTAGGGCATTCAGGCTCCTTCCCTTCAACTCATGAGGCTCAAATCAGGTGGAGAGAAAAGAGCTGGAAGTAAGAATCCCTGGGTTCAACTCCCAGCTCTGCCACTTACAGTTAGGTGATCTGAGGCAGGTGAACTGTGGGGACAGAAAAAGACAATTCCTTGTTGCATGATAGGATGGGAGATAATGAGTGCAAAGACCCAGCATGTGTCTGTCACACAGCAGGTACTCAGTTAAGCAGCAACTTTCCCCACTCATGACGTCACTTGTGTCTCAGGACTGGAAGGGTACCTGAAGGCTCTGGTCGGAGTCTCTGTGGCCTTCCTCCTGTTCCTCTTCATCCTCATTTTCCTCCGATGAAGGCATCAGGGATTATTCAGGAAGGATGGTGAGTATGGTATGGGTGACCTGGGTCTCAGGCTCCCCTGTGAACAGTCAAGCAGGGGATCAGGACATCAGCCCCAGGGAACCTTCAAACAGGCTGGGTAGTTTAGAAACACTTGCAGATCTCAGATTATAAAGAACCTGATCTCAGAACCTGTGCAATGTCAGGTGTTCTGTGAGCTTCACCATGTCCTGAGACATTTGCTCACACACCCATGTTGTAAAAGTCCCTTCCTTCCTTCCCTGTACATGCCTGGGGGGAAGGGGGAAGCTGAGACTCTTCTCTCTCTTGCAGCCCAGAAAGATACAGAATTGCAACTTCCTGCAGGAGCTGCAGAGCCAGTAACCAGAGACAGAGGCTCCCAGAAGAGGTAACTCATGACCAGAGACATAGACCCCCACCTTCCTGACACACCTCACTGACAACTGACATCTTCTTGTCTCTCCAGATCCAATCCAGCTGCTGCCACTCAGGAAGAAATCCTTTGTGAGATAAGAGGGTCCTGGGCAGGGAGATATCTAAGGACTCAGCATTGGAGGGGAGGTGGAGAGGCTTTGGGGTCTTCGCTATTTGGCTCTGAACTTCTCACTCTATCACCTGGATATCACAACACTCCCTGATTCTCTGTCCGCACCTGGGGCAATACAGAAAACTAAGGGTCAGAGTCATCCCTAGACTCTGGTCAGGAGACATTCTGTTTGTTCTTCTGACAGACGCTTCAGTGGAGGACACACAGCCTGAGGATGGTGCCAAGCTGGACAGTTGGGTGAGGTTTCTGTCCCTATCTGCAGTGCTAAGAACTTAGGGCCCAGTTTAGTCCAGAAAGCCTTTATTTGTTCTCCCTCTCTTGGTCCTCAGAAGCAACTACATATAATCCCTTACCTCCCTTCTGCAAGTACAACCTGCCTCACTCTCTCCTGGTTTTCCAGGGATCATGTGTCTCACTGCTCCTGTCCCCTTCATGGCTCCTTGGCATCTGATTGTCTTCTCGGGGGCAGCCTGGATGGAAAGCCCACAGGAACATCTAAGGGACTAGCAGCTGCAGGCAGGAACCAAAGGGACTTGGGCAGAAACGTGGGGTTTTGTATTGTATGTGTGGATGTTTTACAAGCATGTATGTCTCTGCACCATATGCCTGCATGGTGCTCACAGGGGCCAGAGGAGAGTGTCAGATACCCTGGAATGAGAGTTACAGATGAATGCAGGTTGCCTTGTGGGTTCTGGGAACCAAACCTGGCTCTTAATCACAGAGCCATCTCTCCAGCCCCCAGAAATGGGTTTTCAGGAAGATGGGCTGTGTGAGTACAGCCAGGACAGCAAGGGTTAGAATGTCAGGCTAAGAGGTCAGAACTGTAGGAAGGAAGCCCCAGAAGATCCCATCATGGATGCTGTCATCTAAATGGGTCCTCTGGCTACGCTGTGGGAAAACTGGCCATAGATACCCAGGGGAACAGGGAGACACTGTCTATCCCTCACTACTTCCCTGCTACAGAGACCAGCTGAGGAAGACCCCCAGGGAGAGACATATGCCCAGGTGAAAGGCTCCAGGCGCAGGAGGGCAGGGGCTGTCCTTCCTTCTGTCATGTCAGGAGAAGTCCTGGACACCAAAGATGGACAAGCAGAAGATGACAGAGAGATGGACAGTCAGGTGAGTCCTGTCCTCCCCAGGACTTCAGCATCCCCCAAGCCAAGCATAACCTTCCTCACACTCTCTCCCACTCCAGGCTGCTGAACCCGAGGAGCCCCAGGATGTGACCTATGCCCAGCTGTGCACCAGGTCACTCAGACAGGGGACAGCTGCACCTCCTCCCTCCCAGGCAGGGGAAGCCCCAGAGGAGTCCACTGTCTATGCTGCTCTGGCAGTCACTCAACCGGGCTCTGTTCCCTGTAACAAGGAGCAATGACCCTCTGCCTGCTGGGAGACCTAATAGAGACCTCCAAGGGGTTCTGTGAACTTTTGGGAACCCGACTGCATTTTAACTAACACCATACATTTTGGAAATAAAGCAGATTTCTCAATAATCACGTGAAATGAGAAACTAAATAGAAGGGAATGGTTTTATACTGAGTACAAATTGTAATGACATTACTCATCAAAGCCATGAAATGAGAAAATTTACAGGCTTGGTTGAGCAGATCTATAATCCTAACCCCTGGGAGGCTGAGGCAGGAGGATTGCCTTTGTTTTCTGGTTATCTTGGCATACCTACTGAATTTCATGACAGCCTGAGCTACAGAGTGAGACATGTTTCACACATTAACCAGCAAAGGCCAGGGTGGAGGTGCACACCTGAAATCCCAGCACTTTGAAGGTGTGGACAGGAGGATCAAGAAGCCAAGGTCATCTTCACCTTCATAGCACAGGAGTAAGAGGCCAGCCTGGAACACATGTGACGCTGTTTTAGAATAAACAGGCCAGGCATGGTGGTGATGCCTTCAATCTCAGCACTTAGGAGGTAGAGACAGGCAGGTCTCTCTGTCTGAGGCCAGCTGGTCTAATAGGAAATTCCAGAACATAGAGAAACCTTGTCTCAAAGAATAAATAAATAAAATAGGGCCTGTGAGATGTCTTGGCCAGTAAAGGTACTTGCCACCTAGCCTGATATCCTAAGTTCAATCAGCAGGAATAGGGGAAGGACAAAACTGACTCCCACAACTTGTTCTCTGACCTCCACCTAAGACCTTGGTGTCCTCCCCACACCCAAGAAATAAATAAAACAATTTAAAAAATAAACTAACAATCATAAATGAAAGCTGGACATAGTGGTGTAGGCCTGTAAACCCAACAAGGCTGGCCTCAAACCTGCTGTCCTTCTGTCTCGGTTCCTGGTTTGTACAACCATATATTCACTTAAAGGTTTATTGTGTTTTATCTATGTGTATGTATATGTGTTTGTGTGTTTTTATGCTGTGTGTATACAGATGCACATGGAGGCCAGAGTGGACATTGGAGCTGGAGTTATAGTTGTTTGTGAGCTACATGCTGTGGGTGCTGGGAACTGAACTCAGGTCCTCAGCAAGAGCAGTGCATGCTGTTAATCACTGAGCTACCTTTCCAGCCTCCCTACATTCGTTAAAAATGTAATAACAGCAGAGCACTATTGTTGGACCCCAAAGTTTAGGGTCCTGAGTGGGCGCCCCAAGGTCCCAGACTCCAGTCCAGTTGATGCAACGGCAAAGAGGCGTTTATTGAAGCAACTGTACAGAAGGGCTCCTCTGCTCAAAGAGCAAGAGTCGCATCGCACCATAGTTCATAGGTGCTTTTAAAGGAAAAACACACAAAAGTCACAAGATTACAATTCCCATACAATCACAGAGTGATCACAGAGTGGGTACAGTTGGTACAGTTACGTCAACCTCAAGGGGGGTATCAGGGTGGGAGTGGAGCTTACACAAAGGTCACAGTGTCCTTCCTGGAACATTTGCAACCTATCCCAGTCAGTGTTGAGCACATCTCTTAACAGAAATCTCTTTACATTGTTATATTGTTGCAGGGGTGGTCAGCTTGCCCTGGGAACTAGATTTTTAGCTTCTCATTTCCTGGTGCTTGAAGTTTCTCATTTCCTGAGGCTTGGGGGTGTAAGCCTGAAGGGTTAGGGTCTTTCACTATGAACAATTTTATACCAACAAATTAAGAGCTGTACATAAAATGGAGAGATCATTTGATGTCAATAAGTTATTTCATTGCTCAATAAATAAAAAATCTGAGTGACTTCCAACACATGGAACACAATGTCAATAGAAAAGTTCCCCTTTGGAAATTCACTTTCTGGAAGCTGGTGATTTTTTCCCAAGTGTTTATGTGTTTGAAATAAAGACATTCTGAAACTAGAGAAAGGGGAAATATAGCCCAACATAGTTTATCAGACAAAAAAATTTTATTAACAAAATCTGACAAAGAAAACCTAGAAAGAAAGTTCTTTCACATCAGCCAAGATGGGACCCCTTAAAAAAAATTAATGAGCCAACAACCAGGGAGCCTTCATGAGACTGACTGAGACCCTCTGCATATGTATTACAGTTATGTAACTTGGTCTTTTGGGACTCCCAACAGTGAGGGCAGGGGTATCCCTGACTCTGTTGCCTAATTTTGGGCCCCATTCTTCCTACTGGATTGCCTCATCTAGCATTAATAGAAGAGGAGGTGCCTAGTCTCACTGCAACTTTATATACAATGGCTGGCTGATATCCATGGGAGGCCCTCCATTTTCAGAAGAGAAACAGGAGGAGGAGGTTAACAATTTGAGAGTGAGAGGCATGTGAGACCTTGGTGAAAGGGTACATTGAGGGGGGACTAGAGTGCTGTGGAATGTTGTTCTGAATGCTGTGAATGTGTGTTGCTCTGATTCATTCATAAATAAAATGCTGATTGGCCAGTAGCCAGGCAGAAAGTATAGGCAAGATAAGTAGGCAAGGAGAATGCTGGGAAGAGGAAGAACAGAGTCAAGAGTCACCAGCCAGACACAGAGGAAGCAAGATGACAAGGCAGAACTGAGAAAAGTTACCAAGCCACATGGCTAAAAATAAGTAAGAATTACTAGTTAATTTAAGTGTAAGAGCTTGTCAGTAATAATCCTGAGCTAATGGCTGAGCAGTTATAATTAATATAAGCTTCTGAGTGATTATTTGATAAAAGGCTATGGGACCATGGGTGAGAGATTTGTCCTGACCATGGGACAAGCAGGACACAGAAAAACTTCCAACTACATTTGGTGTACTAATGCTGGGCTCTCGAATGTCCATAAGGCCTGAAGGAGCTTAAAACGGGCTTCTTTTTAACACACAATAATGGAGCCAAAAACAGCTTTCTACTTCATGTCTCATGTAGGTTGAGATATAAAGACACCAAGGTACAGAGAGGCTGTGAGGTGCATACTGGAGTACAGTATGGTGGGTTCATGGTGTATGGGCTTGAGTGCAGCAGGCAGATTCCTGCTACTGTACACAGTGGTGTCTGTAAGCCATGCAGCATGCTGCCCTGATGGATTTAGCTTTGCTAGTACAGACCAAAAAAAGAGAGGTTTCTGGGTAACACATTGCTTCTTAGAGACATAGACACACTGCTTCCCAGAGTTGGTGGTAGGCATACTTCTGCCATGATTGGAAGCTGAGGTGGGCAGAGTCAGCAGTCAAGGCTTTCCTGTTGGTCCTAGCCAAGCAGTTCAGCAGTTTAAAATTTCTCCTGGTCAGAGAAGGATTATAGATTCACAATAAAACAGATTCAGGCCCAGCAGTGGTGGCGCATGCCTTTAATCCCAGCACTTAGGAGGAGGAGCCAGCCTGGTCTACAGAGCGAGATCCACGACAGGCACCAAAACACAGAGAATCCCTGTCCTGAAACACAAAACAAACAAACTAAAAAAAAAACAAAAACAGATTCCGATGAA
>CABHPQ010024254.1:0-14764 GCA_902168405.1 Peromyscus aztecus | reverse complement strand
ACCTTTAATCCCTGCACTCACTCAGGAGACAGAGGCAGGTTGATCCCTGTGAGTTTGAGGCCAGCCTGGTCTACAGAATGAGTTCCAGAACAGGCTCCAAATCTACACAGTAAAAATCTGTCTTGAAAAACCAAAAAAAAAAAAGAAAGAAAGAAAGAAAGAAAAAGGAAGTAAGAATAGAAGAAAAAGATAAAAGAAAAGTAAAACACTAATGTTTTAAGGAACTGCCTGATTAAGCAAGGCTTTCACTTAGGCCCTCAGGCAAGGATTAGGAAAATTCTTGGGAGAGCTAGTAATAACCTTCCACCTAGGCCTAGGAAGCTTTCCCTAAGGGCCTGATGTACTGATAATAAAACAGAGCTCCTTCCCAAGAACTAGGAATATGCTTTTGAGAACTAGCAACATTCTGGAACCAGGGTGTTTTTGGTGGGGAAACTTCAGATCCTGAGAAATCAACTTTTTCCACTACATGGGGCTATAGTTATCAGTCCACAGATCATTGTGGGCTTAGTCAGTAATGTTCCTGACATACCCTGTTTCCACTTGTGCAGCATTGCTTGATTAGTCTCCTCTTTGAGTCTGCCCCATTTTATGATACTTTCTAGAACTTCCCCATTTCCTTTTATTTCACCCCTGGAAGTAGTATCTGAGGTGCTATTCTTCTTAAGAAGCTTAGGTGACATGGGATATAGCTTGTGCAAGACCTCCTCACCCCAGCTTTTTTCTTTTCTATATTATACTTCTTCCTCTCTTTCTCATCCCTTGTGACCTTCACCTCAGGACCCTGCCACTGAAGAAGATCCTACCTTTTCACATATCTGGGGTACTTAAGAAATAATTTTGGGAATGTCTTTGTTGTTTAAGCCCCCTCTGTCTTCGTGAATACACTTGCAGTCTTCTGTCCCTATTTAAATTGCTGAAAGTGTAACCTGAAGACTGATCCTAAATGCCACAAGGATGATTAGCTTATGTGGAATGCAAAATCCCTTCTAGGCTGACTTCTCTTTTAACATTAGCAGGAGATAGATGCACGCTATCATTAAAGAGATTTTTCTTTATTTATCTCTGAAATATGTCAAGTGTTTTCTCCTTTGGAAGGCTTTTAATTCTAGAACAGCTACATTTCAATCCTGTTAGAAAAATGTTTCTGAAATAAGCTCTCTTATGTTGGCATATGTGGCCTTGGTACCAGTCTGCAGCTGTCTATGGCAATGACTTTGATGTCCTCTATATTACACATTGAGAATCTTATATTAAATGATTGCATAACCTCAGAGTTTCAAAATTATCCATTTGAGTCATGCAGTTGCATATCCATTGCAGGAAAAGGAAAAAGATTTGCATGTGAAGCATGGTTTCTACCTCCAGACCAGAACAGAAGGAATAGTTTATTGTGTACACTGCTGGGGGAAACAGAGTAGGTAATCAGCTACTGGAGTCACCATTATGAAAACAAACCTGATTGTAGCAGGGGGAGTGGTTTTGTAATTTCCCAGCATGTACTGATTGATGACTTGTGAATGAAGACAGACCAGACTGGTTCGTCTACACTTTTGGGAGGTTAACTTGAACCAGAGGATATTGAATTTTCAATTAGGTAACTCTCCTATGCAGATATGTTCAGTCCTGATTGACACAGTTATGTCAGCTCAGAGGTTTGAGCAAAAGGCCTTTGACTGTAACTCTGTGTGTCAGATTACAGATCACAGCAGCCAAGTACATTTGGGAAGATCAATCTATCTCTTATTAATGATATTCCCTCTACGAGAGAAAGTTCCATTCTTTTTTAAAGTCAATATAGATAAGACTTTTGTTGTTGTTGTTGTTTTCTTGTTTTATTGAAACAAGTTCTCTCTGTGTAGCTTTAGAGCCTTTCCTGGAACTCACTCTGTAGCCCAGGCTGGCCACAAACTCACAGAGATCTGCCTGCCTCTACCTCCGGAGTACTGGGGTTAAAGGTGTGTGCCACCACCACCTGGCATAGCTAAGTTTTTTATCTTGAAAAATACATTATTTTATCACTTTAAAATATCATTTATTGGTACTATTTTTAACATTTTTAAGAGCGTTACTGCTCTTATCTATTTGGTCCTGTTCCCTAATGTGTCTAGTTCATTAATTGTTTCATTCCTTTTCTCTCAAGAGCTGTTGATTATTGATTTTCTGTGTAGAGCACTGTCTCCTGTAGCCCAGGCTTGCCTCATGCTATGTAATGGGGAATTGCATTGAACACTTAAACCTGCCTCTACTGCCCAGTGCTGGAAAGACAGTCCTGCATCTTCTTCTAGACTGGACCCAGTGAGAAGGAAAAATGAACCAGTTAATGATTGTCCCCTCATTTCCTTGGCTTTTTTGAGGGACATAAACATGAAGAGGAACCTGTGCAAGAATTGAGTTCATTGAGCAACTTTGAAGCTGATGCATTGAAAGGCCAGAAAAGGAGGGACAGGACAGAGGGTGAGAGCTTTCCTGTTTCAACAGTATTTGAGATGAGTGATATGGAGTGATGTAACCAATTTTAGATGATCCACAAATGTCCTGACTGGCTGTTTCTTGGGGTCCACAGAGCAGCACGTTCAGTAATCTGGATAAAGGGCTGACCCTTTATTGAAACAGAATTACTGTAGTTACACTTGGTCAACCAGTATAGACATTCTTGGTAAAGTGGTGTGGCTCTGCCTAACAACTGTTATTTTACTTGTTTAAGATGTGTAGCCTCAGGGGAAAAAATGCATGTGAATAATCTTTGGTTTGCTCTCAAACAAATCCCTAGTATCTGAAACACATGGCCATGAATTCTATTCCAACTCTTCCAAATAATTCTTTGAGATTATGACTATATCATATGCACAGTCTCTTTCCTTCCTACAAGCCCTACTGTTGACCACTAATTGTTTTCTAATTCCTGGCCTGTTTTTCTTTAACAGTTACACAGTAACAACAGTTACTGTTTGAATATGACCTGTGATTGGCTGCAGGACTTCTCAGATATGAAGCAAAGTTTTGGCTGCACTGGCCAATAAGGGTGTATTTGTACACAAAGGAGTGTGTGCTTGAGAAGGAGAACAAGAAGTACTCTGGGAGATTGGAAGATTTTCAAAAATACACATTTCCCCCATTAACATTCTGTCTGCTCCTAAGGTGGAAGGGCAGAGCTGAGAAGGCTGGTGTTTTCTGTGTCATTTGATTTCTGATCACCGAGAAGAGGAGCTGCTTCTGTCCTGAGTTTTATCAGGGTGGCCTTAGCTAATGTGAAATCTCAGAAAGGCTTAGCAATTAGGAGGCCAGTGGGAAGGAGCTTGGAGGTTCTTTCCAGGATTCTCATCTTGCTCTGCTATAGGGAGCTGTGAGGGAGACCACAATCCATGCCATTGTGAGTGTGGAGACCACTGACCCCAGACCAATAGGAGAAATTCTGCTGAACTGTCAGAGCTTCTGTGACTGTGATAGACCATGAGACAGACTGTGGTTCTGATGGTCCCTGTGGTGAACTGGTTAATGGGCCTTCTCTGCAAATCCCTGATGTGGATTCAGTGAGGAGGGGGAGGCTCTTCTTCCCTGGTTATGGGAGGCTGTAATGCTTGTAATATATTTGCATGTTGTTAGGCAGGTGGATAGAGCAGATGCTAGATCATGTGTCATAACCCATGTGGCAGGAAACATACATTGAATTATTTTTCTAAACTGTTTTGTGATTGGGTATCAGTAGCACTGAATTTGCCTGAAACCCCAAGGAGACACGAAACTTGGCAGAACCATAGCATGAGATCACCTCCATTTGCCAAGAAAGTTCTAAAGCTTGGGGCCTCTCTGTTTGGAAGGTATATCCATAGCTACAGGGTCAGAAACAACATTTGTAGGTCACTTTGAGTTAATTTTGTGGGAGTTGTGAAATTTGTGTTTATTTAATTTCTATACACATAGAATTATAGGTAGTTGGATAATATTTGTAATGATCCCACATTTCCTTGTGTGTTTCCTTTGGTTTCTTGATTAAAACTTGACTATATTCTGCTTTTGTTCTTGGCTTATTCTCTCCATCTTCTTTATTCATTCACAGATATTGTACATATTCTTGATGGTTGTACCATTGTTTGTGGTAAGTATAGAAGTCACATAGTGTCAATATGTGTACTACTTTTTCATAATCCTATGAGCCTTCTGAGAGTTACCACTTTGCATTTCGCTGTAGAATTAGGTATCCTGTCATAAATTGTTGGGAGTTTTCTTTTGATTGTATTTAACTCATGCTACAAATTTCTCATACTCAGTATCTTAATATTGATTAATCATGTTCCTGATAAATCATTTATTAACTTCTGTATTTATTTACACTTTTTTATTCTTGTTGTTAATCTGTGATAGACTTTTAGTTTATTGGATAGAAAGTACTATGGGGCTTGGCCAGCATCTCAGCACATTTTTTGAGACAGCCTTTTGGGAGGTTCATAAGCCCCTGCTACTCCAGATCCAGAGGGTCTGACATGCTCTTCTCTTTTGTGTCACCTGTACATACTTGGAAGATACTCTTTCTTTCACATATTAACATACATATAAAAATGAGGATAAACTTGTTTTCAAAAGTTCTTGTGACATAAAGCAATTAGAGCAAAATAAGTTGTTTTAGATGTATAATAAAAATCATATACTTTTGATTTAAAAATCTGTTATCTTGTATTTGGTTAGGAAAAGTTTTCAGTTCTTCACTGATTCAGACTCACATCCAATCATCAAGCATAGGAAACAAATTGGTGTCTCCTAGCAAATATCATTTTCTTTATCACAAAATAATGAGATCTTTTTTAGTAGTCAAAATTATTTTCTATAAAGTTAAAATACCAGAAGACTTCAAGTGAATCTCTCTAATTTTGGTGGAACAGCCCTCCTCACTCAACTCATTTTTTACTATTAAAAAATGAGAGAATTGGCATGCACAGGATGAGTGATGACCAGAGATTTTTTTAGTCTGATTTAGATTATAATATTGTGGTTCTTGTTAAAGGACCATGATATATATTTGTAGGTGTGTCTTTGTGTCTTGATTTTTTTCAGTGCTTTTATCTTTTTTTTTAGTTTTATCACCATCTAATTATATTGTTTCTCTAGAAAATTATGAACCTTCACCAATTTTTGTATTCATGAAAATTTACTATATTATGTTATTACCTTGAGGCTTTTTGTTTGTTTGTGAACTTTGTGTACAGAGACACTTAGTTTTCTTGATCTTAGAGGCTTGTCGATCCTCATTATTAGGCATGTCTGTGTTTCAAGTTGTTGCTATCTTCATATTTAATTTTTTTCTGCTTAAATGACTGATAAGGTTAATTAATACATTGGTATTGAGTTTCTAAAACCTTCTGAGGTATCATTGTCTCTTTGTCTTAATTAGCTTTTGCTGTCAACATGATGTGGCCTAGAGTCATGTGGGGGAACATAACCTGAGAATGTTCTCAGATCAGAATTGCTAGTTACTGTGTGTTAGAGAGATTGTGTTGATTGATGATTAATATGGGAAGGCTCTTCCACTGAGCAAGGCAATATCCATAAGCATGTAGGCCTGGGCTGGATATGACAGCTAGCTGACCCAAGACTGTAGCCAGGAAAGAGAGAAAGCAAGTAAACAAAGTTTCCCAATGGATTTTTGCGTTCAGGTGCTAGCTTGTGTTTCTATCCTAAGCTTCCACAATGATGTGTTATGATATGGTAATATCATCCAAATAAAACCATTCATTACTGAAGATGCTTTTGATTGGAAAATTTAATCATAGCAAGAAACATGCAACTTGGACAAAACATGGGACAATAAAAGTGATTTTGTTACAGTATACGACCTAGGACTGTTGAAGATATTAAGAGTTTAGATGGCAAAAGCCATAGAAAGCTGTATATAGAGTTTTAGGGGCTAATCTTGTAGGCCTGCTAAGATGGGAGAATTGACAGTAATGCAGTGGAGGTGGGAAAACGACTTCAGTAAAAATATAGCCAGAGGTCATTTCTATGATATTTTGGCTCCAAATCTTTGTTACATTCTACCTTCCCTAGGAAATTGAGTAAGTCAGAATTAAAAGCAATAGGCTGATTTCTTAGAGAAAATGTTGATTTTGTTGCATGTTTACTACAGATGACTCATGCAGGTCTCCAGTGAAAAAGAAACAAAGAAGTGAAAATTTTGTGTTTTGTAGAGAAAATCACTAGGTAGTTTCAGATGGCAGTCCAGTGGTGAAACGGGCACCATTCTCTGATTATAGTAGAATAGAATTAGGAATCATTTCATTGACTTTTTCTTTTCAGTTGACTGTGTTTGGTCCTGCCTTAATTCTCTGAGCCATTCAACTTCCAGGTCTTGTACACCCAGACAGTGTTGGACATGGACTCCCTCTTGTGATCTGTGCCTCAAATTACATGAGTCATTGGTTGGACATTATACAAGCTCTGAGCTGTGATTGCCTGAACATATCATGGAGACAGGACAAGTGTGGTTCAAATATTTTTTTGGCTTTATTGTTATCAGTCCCACCACTGGGAGCCTTGTGTGGCTACAGAATCTGGCCTGTTCATGTTCTCTATTCTCAATTACTTGGAGTCCTCACTTCAGCCACCCTCATAGCTTCCTGGAAATTTCCACTGCACTAGGTTTTCACATTGCCACCTAATATCTACCTTATTCCAATCTTCTCTCCATGTATTCTCTCCCTCTGTCCTTTGCTTCCGCATCTGATCATTCCTATTCCTGTTGCCCATCCACCCACAAAATCTATTTTATTTCCTCTTTATAGGGGGATCTGTGTAACCCTCCCCACAGCTGTCCTTTTTATTTATCTTCTCTGGGTTTCTGGATTTTTCTGTGATTATTCTTTAATTATCAGCTAATACCCACTTATAAGTGAGTACATATCATGTTTCTCTATGTGGTTCTCAGTTGCCTCACCTAGGATAATAGAAAAAAAAACTCAGGAAACTTGACCTGAACAAACCAAATAATCTAATAAAAATGAAGTATAGATCTTAACACAGAATTCTCAACAGAGGAATCTCAAATTATGAGAAATACTTAAAGGAATGTTCCACACTTAGCCATCAAGGATGTGATAATAAAATGTACTTTGAGATTTATTTTACATTTTTCATAATGGCTAAGATCAGTAACACAAGAAACATCACATGCTGGCATGGATGTGGAACAAAGGGAACATTCCTCTATTGCTGGGGGGAGTGGAAACTTGTACAGCTTTAAATCAATATGGTGTTTCCTTCAAAAATTAGGAATTGACCTATCTAGAGACACAGTTACACCTCTCTTGGGTATATACCCAAAAGATGCTCCTCTATCCTTCCACAAGGTCACTTGCTCAACTATGTTTATAGCAGCTTTATTCATAATAGCTCCAAATTGCTATGTGTTTGAGAATTTGTTACTGATTTTGGTTTTCATAATTTTTGTTTTTGTTTTTTCGAAACAGGGTTTCTCTGTGTAGCTTTGGAGTTTGTCCTGGAACTCACTCTGTAGACCAGGCTGGCCTTGAACTCACAGAGATCCGCCTGCCTCTGTCTCCCAAATGCTAGGATTAAAGGTGTGTGCCACCACTGCCCAGCCGGTTTTCATAACTTCACATATTCCCTTGAGATATTTTTTGTTATTCATCCTGGCTGGGATATCCATAATTATTCAGGATTACATTTGAACTCATGACCCTTATGTGTCAGCCTCCTGAGTACAAGAGCAGATGATGTACCCCCAATGAGTGCTGTTTGTCAACATGTTTCAACCATGTTAGTTTTAAAATGCTTGATCGAAAAAAGCGTAAGACACACTAAATACCGTGTGCATTTCCAAATCATCATTTTCATCTGTCTTCAAGAGTTGTAACAATGTAAGATAACAAGCACTCAATTGTATATTTTCTTGAAGACCTGCTTGGGGAGGGGGTTTAGGAGTCTAAGATGTGTGGAGTCTGCAGTGGTTAGAGAGAAGGAGGAGACGGACATGATCTCAGGGAATCAAGATGGCTCTCAGCAGAATTCAATTGAAAAAGATATTGTTTATACTTTATAATTACATGTAGGATTAAAAAGGAGAAAAGAAGGCTCAGGAGCTGGTATGTGGCTTGAAATTATGGTTGAGGAAGATAGCCTTGATCTTGATAATAGACACCAGCCATATGTTAATGAAAGAACCACAAGTTCCTTCTGCCACAGATAAGGAGAAAGAATGATTTAGCAACTCGTCCCTCACTTTCCTCAATTCCCTGAAGTAACGGAGACCCTTTTCCAAATGCCTGACATTGGGAAAAGGACTTCTTCCGGGAACAGACACTATACTACAATTTCTTAAATTTACTGTATAGGCCTGTTCCCCTCATAACACCTCCAAAAGTGAAGATCCTGAGGTCTCACTCTTTTTCCATTATACCATTCCATTCTAATTTCTCTATATTTATTAACTGAACTTTTGCCTTTAATTACCTCAGACTCTGGATGTGAAAAATATGCATCTCATCCTTGGGATCAGGTGTGTCTAGTAAATCTCTAACTTTCCTGTTCTTGGTGCAACTAAGAGGGCACAATGGAATTCCTGGTTCAGCAGTGGCAGGGATTTGTTTCCAAATAATCATTTTGTTTAGAGAGTCTACCATTGTAAACATTTTTTATCTTTTACCAAAACCTGCACAAATTTCCCCAAAGGGAAAGGCATTAATAGTGAGAATCATTAACAATAAAAGCAAAAGAGTACTGGAAAAATGTTGTCCAGCTGCAATGTCAAAATGCTTGAACTTTGTCAAGCAGCAATGGTCTACAACAGTATTCACAACATAGCTTTTCATGCAATGGATATGTATACAATATTTGAAGTTTCATCCTTCTTCATATCCCCATTAATTTTTTATTTGCCACTTCATCTTGAAGTACTGCCTTCCAGGAGATTATTCAGAGATGCTAGATAATGTAATGACAATCAAATTTATTAAAAACTAAAAAAAAAACAAACAAAAATATTTTTGCTCTTTGTGTGTTACTTTAATTTTTTTGGTCATATCAGATATGTAGGAACAGGAATAAAAATTTGTGGGATCTACTTTTGGACCTCTTCATATGGTGATCAAGGTCAGGTCCCAGCCTTGAACAGATATTTCTTACTTAGCTGTCTTACTGTTCCCCAAATAAAATTAATTGAGATATTTAATCAGTAAAATATTGTCTTCATTTCAAATTGTAAATGGATTGTCATCTAATAATAGAGAAAAACAGGACAATTTGAATAATTGATCCTATTTGCAAATGGTAGTGGTATACTCCTATCTCTTTTTTCTTTTTCCTTTTCTTTGGAATGTGTTAGTTTATTCTGAGGAATAAACTCTTGTTCTTAACACTTTCTCAGAACCACAAGTGAATGCCATAGAATTGTCTCAGTGGTAAAGTAGGTTCTTGTTAAGCCCAATGACTTGAGTTCAATCTCTGGAAGACTCAAATAACTCTACAAATTTTTTCCTTATTGCCACATTAGGGCTTTGGCATTTGCACAATTCCACAATAAAACATACCTACATAATTTTTAAACCCAAGTAAGTGTAATTGAGGTCACTTGCTATCAGAAGACCCCTGGGATTCATCTCTAGAACTCACATAGGAGAAGTAGTTAATAAATTCTTTGAAGTTGTCCTCTCACTGCCATATACACATGATGGCACAGGTATACATACACAGACAGAGTTCAGACATTTTTAAATGGATAAAGTTAACAAAGCAAGTAACCCAGTTATTGGGAATAAATGAAAGATTTGCCAGTTTACATTATTATTAAAAATTTCAAGAGGTATTACTGTTCAATGCAGCATTGATGATTTTTTTTTTAAATTCATATGTTATCATTTAATTCTCTGATTTAAAGATACAACATTTAAAAACATATTTCATTTGGCCTTAGAGGTGCATGCCTGTATTCCCAGCATTTGGGAGACAGTGACAAGCCAATGTCTTTGAATTTGATATTTCAGGTGACATTGATTCAAATAGTGAGTTCCACGACAACCATGGCTTTGTAGAGGTATCCTGTCTCAAAAAATTCTTAAAACAGCCAGGTGGTGATGGTGCATGCCTTTAATCCCACCACTTGGGAGGCAGATCTCTGTGAGATCGGCTGGGCTCTCACTCACAGAGAGAGGTCCAGGAAAGGTGCAAAGCTACCCAGAGAAACCCTGTCTTTAAATCCAAAAAAAAAAAAATTGAACCACACTGACTTTTTTGTTTTGTAACAGCCTCCTACAAATAGGAAATGTGAGAAAACTGAATCTTATTTGTTGGTATTTATAACTCACTCAGATCCATTTTTTAATTGTTAAATTATCTTTCTATTGCAGTATAGATTCCTTACAATGTCAGTTTCCATCTGGGAAGGACCCTCCTTTCTTTATCTCTAGCTCAAATGATTGTTTAACTGTGAGTTTAAATGTGTTTGTCCTGGATTTTCAGCATGCAAATGAAATAATACTGATCAATTCACATAGTGGCCATGACATCTCAATCTTGCACTTCAAAGACTGAGAAGCTGGATTTAATCATCCCTGCCCTACATATATAAACATAAGGTAACCTAAATAGTTTTATGTCCCTTAGTTCTTTATTACCTTACATAAAAATGAAGAGTAGGGCAGGATACATGTCTATTGAGATCACTCATATACCTATATGTTTGTATCTATGACTTATCTAATCTGCCTATCAAATCTATTTAGCTCTATATTTTCAAAAGATAGCACACCTGAAATAATGGCCATGGGAAAGGTCAGTTGAGCAGTGCGTCTCCTGATTAAAGTGCTTCTTTTTAAAAGAATCATAGTCTTTAAATTTTGGATGGCAAAGGCTGATTTGTTTGCTGTATATAGTTCCATTCATGATTATCACAATTATTCATGACGTTTATATAGCAGTGTAATAACTGCAGCAGTTCCTAAATGATACTGTGGAAAGAAAAAAAATTAGCAAAACATTATTTTTAAAGTTCATTACTTGTAGATAAAGATGTTAAGAGCATTGTTTCCATTAAAATCAGTAACAATGAAAAACGGTTGTTTTGTGATAAAATGTTAACAATCCATTTAATTTTCAGTGAAGCAACTCATTTGAACAAACAGTTCTTTTTACAATAGGTCTATGGAAAAGAACTGATTACTGTTTTGGGGGGCTAAAGTGGGTAGAGTTTGGAGACCTTTTTTAGGGTGCTGTTGGTTATTGAGAGCCCAATCTCTTCATAAATAACAGAAAAGTGGAGATGAGGAATTCTGTAAAGTATTTAGAAATGTAATGAATAGGCTTAAGTACCTCTTTGTCTTTAAGGGGCAATGATCTCAGTTTTTGGTGGCAGTCAATTTGGTATTATATAATCATTTTCAATTATAGAATTTTGTTGATTGTTCTTTTTGATGAAATAAAGTCTTGGCACATCGTATTTATGTTATAACATTTTTGTATTTGGTGCCCAATATTTTTCCTTGTTCAAATAAATCAATTTAAAATTGAAAAAATAAATAATAAATAAATAAATAAAATTCTTAAAATATATGGCATATCTCAAATTATAGAACTTTTTCTATATAATCTGACTGGACACTGACTGGTTTCAACAAATCAGGTTTGTTATCTTTGCTCACATTAAGGGAATTGTGTTAATAATTAAAATAAGAAGCAAAGTTGAGTGTCCATTCAAAGAGGGATAAAAGGTCATTGAATCATTTGATAGCCACCTACAGGGAACTTTCATCACTCTCAAGTGATAGGAGACAGAAGAAGTAATCTGACATCTTCATCTACATTTTAATGTCAGATTTGGGAGCTTTAAAGTTTACTGAATATTCATGCTCCTCTTGGGTACTCAAGTTTGGTTCCTAGCACCCAGATGACCCAGAACTTCCAGTATTTCTAGGTCCAGGAGATGTGGTGCATTCTTTAGGCCTGCTAGGGTACCAGATATACAAATTGCAAAAAGACAGATAAATGTGTGATTCCTTATTTTGAAAAAGTTTTTCTTCATGCATATGTTATTTTTAAAAGGAATGAAGTTTATTTATATGTATAAGTTTTCCCAGTGTGTGTATCAAGAACATGCCAGGTACCAGAGTATGTCATAAGAGAGTGTCTGATCCCAGGTGCCTCTAGTTGCAGACAACAGTGAGCTGTCTTCTGGGTGCTGGGAATCAAAGTCAGGCCCTGTGAATGAGCAGCCAGTGCTCTCAGGTGTTGAACCTTCTATTCAGTCCCATGAAAATGTCATTATAGCAGTGAGGTGGGATGGATGACGCTGATTTCATCTTCAACTCAGCCATGATTATCCAAAAGAAATACAAGATTGAAAGGATCCAAAAATGATACTTAAAGAAGTTTCCAAGTCCAAATCTCTACAAAATGAGGGAAGAGTGCAAAAAATGATCAGGAATGTGATTGGCAATACAAGCCTTTTTTTTTTCCTTAGGTTTATTTATTTTTATTATGTATGCAGTGTTCTGCCTGCATGCCAGAAGAGGTCACCAGTTCTCATTTCAGATAGTATCCAGCCCCCAACAATGCAAGTCTTAAAAAGTTCTGGACCAAAGCCATGAGACCTGAGTTTATCACCAATGTCATAAAATGAGCAGCAATGTGAGCCCACAAGGACAATTGGCAGGTGAACCCTTGCTGGAGTTTATGTCTCCTGTAAGGAGAGGAGAGGAAAGAGCAGGCATGGAGACTGACTTGTCTGAATGGGATCCTAGTCTGCTTCCTTGATGACTGTAAAACTCTCTGTTGGAGCTCCTAATTGTGGTGACTCCAGATGACATCCAGCTTGTCAGGAGATCCTGAGACTTAAACAGAAGTCACCCTAAATCTGGGGCAAACGGGCATTCACAAAGCCCTGTAGAGTATGGAGGAAGTGTTAGGAGAGAGCTTTGAGTGTGAAAGCCCAGGATCAAATGACCAGAGAGGAATGCTTGGGGTGTACCTGAGGACAAGCTGTCTCCTACTGTGCTCTCTGTATCCACTCAGCTGTGGTGAATTAGTGCATTCCAGGTCTCTCACTCTTTCCTGTTTTGACAACTACATGTAGCTGTCACTGACAATTTTCTGCAGGTCCCCACTTTCTGGTCCACATTTGGGCCTTAAAACTCCTCAGTCCGCACCTGTCAATCCCTGTAACCTACATTCCTGGTAGGAATAAGGATGTTCTAAAAAGACATTTCTACCTTTCTTTTTGGCTAACAATTAGTGAAACAATGGACCACATGAAATTGTAATTTCACTGGGCATCTCATTGTTGGAAAAGAATTGAATCATCCAGATGATAATTCAGGATGGTTTTAAGATGGGAAAAATTAATTACATGGCTTCATTAGATTACTTAGTTTTGCATATCTTTTGCCTTCTGTCTAAACCTCTTAGGACCTCAAGGATGGATTAATTATCTTATATTTTCTTTATTGTTCCAAATTTGTCAATTTGAATAAATATCATGTTTTAAATTTTTATTAATCATTTGTTTTTTTCCTGTTACTCTTCTTTCTTTTATGTAAAGAATAGTACTACTATGACTCCCTGGCTGGTCTGGAACTCACACTATAGACTAGGCTGTCCTAGGACATCAGAGAGATCTGTCCACCTTGCCTCCAGAGTGCCTGCAATGTAGGTGGGCACGTCACTCCCTGGATAACTTGAGTCATTTAATTGGCTTACTGAGGATGAATGGCTGAACCTGGCTAGTTATAGTAGCCATGGCACAGGTTCTGGTCCTATTTCCAGTAACAGAAGATGGTTGCCATCAAATGTAGCCTTCCTGCCATAAGGTCCACTTCTCCAACTGTGAGAATTTTTATTTTTCTTTATTATTGAGACTGTTATAACTCATCAATGACCTAGGAAAAGTTCTTTTCTTATTTTGCAGATGGTGAAACTCAGGCTGACAGAGATAAGTAGTTTGTGAATATAGTTAATTGTAACTGCCCTGGAATCATTATAAGTCCACACCAAATTCAGCTGAAGTCCATTTACTCTGTCATGGTAGCACAGGTCTGTAATCATGGTACTTAGAATGTGGAGGTAGAATTTTCTGTATTTCAAAGTCATATAAAATAATAATGGTTATTGGGATATGGGGAGATCACAGAGCCAAGGGAGAATGTCACTGGCTCAGGACAATGTCCATAGCCTTCCCTGTAACTCCAGAAAGTCAGGGCCATGGCACCAGCAATTGTTAGCTGAGGTATTTGCCAACTCAAGTTTACCATTCCTGATTGTATTTTCTATTCTTGATAAAATATCCTGTCTAAGGCACATAGATCACTTGGGCATAAGACTCTTGTTGCTCATTAAATAGTGGAATTCTCCTGCAGGTGGGATAATTAGCCTCAGGCAGGGATGAGCTCCCTAACTACATATCCAATATGGTGTGCTCATCCTTGAATCCCTATAAACACAATCAAAAGAAATGGACTCAGCAGGTTTTATTCATATATTTGTGTTTACATATTCTCACAAACTTAACAAGGAAGAAATTATAAGGGGAAAATTATGGAGGGAATGGAGAGAGGACAAGGAAGGGGAAATGATTTAATACATATTAATTAAAATGTATGAAATTAAATTATAAATAAAGAAGTGGCTTGGGAGATAGCTTAACAGTTAAAAGCAGCACCAGGTATTCTCTCATAGAACACAGGTTTCATTATACCTAGCCATCTCCTGTAGCTCTCCTCTGGCCTCTGCTAGTACTCTGCACAGACTCCTGGAGGGAAACACCCAT
>CABHPQ010024253.1:4702-18026 GCA_902168405.1 Peromyscus aztecus | reverse complement strand
AAGGAGAATCACGTTACAATCATTGGTTAATTTTATTAAAATAGATGAAAAAATCTTGACTAATATCTTAAAATCTATCAAGGTAACAGTGAAGAAAATCTCATAATGAATTTGATTTCAGCTCAGAAATATAAAGAAGTTAAATATATTAAAGTCTGAACGCATTGGCACCAGAGATCACTTCCTAAATATAACACCAGTAGCACAGACACTGAGAGCAACAATTAATAAATGGGACTTCCTGAAACTGAGAAGATTTTGCAGGGCAAAGGACATGGTCAATAAGACAAAACAACAGCCTACAGAATGGGAAAAGATCTTCACCAACCCCACATCTGACAGAGGGCCAATCTCCAGAATATATAAAGAACTCAAGAAACTAGACATCAAAATACTTAACAGTTCAATTAAAAAATGGGCCACAGTGCTAAACAGAGAATTCTCAACAGAAGAATCTCAAATGGCTGAAAGACATTTAAGGAATTGCTCAACATCCTTAGTCATCTGGGAAATGCAAACCAAAATGACTCTGAGATACCATCTTACAACTGTCAGAATGGCTAAGATCAAAAACACTGAAGACGGCTTATGTTGGAGATCATGTAGAGCAAGGGGAACACCCCTACACTGTTGTTGGGAATGTAAACTTGTGCAGCCACTTTGGAAATCAGTATGGCATTTTCTCAGAAAATTGGGACTCAATCTTCCTCAAGACCCAGCTATACCACTCTTGGGCATGTACCCAAGGAATGCTCAATCGTACCACAAGGACACATGCTTAACTATATTCATAGCAGCATTATTTGTAATAGTCAGAACCTGGAAACAACCTAGATGCCCCTCAACTGAAGAATGGATAAAGAAAATGTGGCACATATACACAACGGAGTACTACTCAGCAGAGAAAAACAGTGACATCATGAGGTTTGCAGGCAAATGGATAGAACTAGAAAATATCATCCTGAGTGAGGTAACCCGGACTCAGAAGGACAAACATGGTATGTACTCACTCATAAGTGGATACTAGATGTAAAGCAATGGATAACCAGACTGCAACCCACAACCCCAGGGAGGCTAGCTAGCAAAGAGGACCCTAGGTAGGATGCATGGATCACCCAGCAATAGAGTAATGGATGAGATCTACATGAGCAAACTGGGGGTGAGGGGAGTAATGGAGGGCAAGGGATGGGGAATCAGAGCTTAGGGGAGCGTGAGGTTCAAGCTGGAAGGGGAATAGAGTGGGAGAGCAAGGAAAGAGATGCCATGATAAATGAAGACACCATGGGAATAGGAAGAAGCAGAGTGCTAGGGAGGTTCCCAGGAATCCACAAGGATGACTCCACCATAGACTACTGACAATAGTCGAGAGGGTGCCTGAGCTGGCCTACTCTGGTGATCAGATGGCTGAATACTCTGTCATCATAGAACCCTCATCCAGTAACTGATGGAAGCAGATGCAGAGATCCACGGTTGGGTCCCAGGTGGAGCTCCAGGAGTCCAATCGATGAGAGAGAGGAGGGATGCTATGAGCAAGAGATATCAAGATCATGATTGGAAAAAGTACAGAGACAACTAGCCAAACTAGTGGAAACACATGAACTGTGGACCAATAGCTGAGGACCCCCCATGGTACTGGACTTGTCCCTCTGGATAAGCAAGACAGTTGTTTAGCTTAAACTGTTTAGGTGACCCCCAGGCAGTGGGATCAGGACCTGACCTTAGTGCATGAGCTGGCTTTTTGGATCCTAGTACCTATGGTGAAACACTTTGTGCAGTCTTGGTGCTGGGAGGTGCTGTGGATGATTGATTGATAAATAAAACACTGATTGGCCAGTAGCCAGGCAGGAAGTATAGGCAGGACTAGCAGAGAGGAGAATTGAGAGAACAGGAAGGCAGAGAGGAGGAGACGCCAGCCTGCCATCCAGGGAGCATCATGTAAAGGCAGCAGGTAAAGCCACGGAACACATGGCTACATATAGATTAACAGAAATGGGCTGAGTATAAGAGTAAGAGCTAGACAATGGTAGGCCTGAGCTAATGGCCAAACAGTTTAAATAATATAAGCATCTGTATGTTTATTTTATAAGTGGGCTATGGGACTTCCAGGGCTTGGCAGACCTGGAGAGAAAAACTCTAGCTACAGGGAGGAGGGGCTTGGACCTGCCTCAACTGAATGTACCAGGAGCTGCTGACTCCCCATGGGAAACCTTGCCTTGGAGGAGGTGGGCATAGGGGGTGGGTTGGGGGGGAAGGCTGGGGAGCAGGAGGAGGGAGGACAGAGGAATCTGTGGTTGGTATGTAAAATGAATAGAAAATCTCTTAATAATAAACAAACAAACAAACAAATAAATAAAAGTCTTTTTCACATTAACTCTTGGAATGAAAAGTCATACCATTACCTCACTGGTCATAGAAATAAACTGCCTAGTGAAAAGACAGACTTTTGAAATATAATTTATCTATAAAATACAAGGTTTACACTTCTTAAGTTGTATCAGATTTATACTTTCTTATAATCATCACCAAAATAAATATATATACACTTCTGATCATCACCGAATTTGTCATTAAGCCATCAGTTCCACCATGGTCCTATACCGTAAGTTCTTCTCCCTAATACATGCAGTGCCAGTCCTACGTAGCAATCATCTGTTCTGTCAGCATGGATTACATTTTCTTTTTTAGTCTTATTTATTATATATGTATATTATATAATGGAGTGATATTATATTTACTAGTTATTTGGTTTATTTTTCAGGTTAACAGCCTGATATTTTATTTCTGAGTTGTATTCCATTGTACTATCTTATCAATAGTAGCTGCATTGTTTACAGTCAGCTATTAATAAATTATAACAAAGTTGCTACAATAATCCCTACACAAATATATTTGGAGGCATATGAATTTGTATTCCTGGCTAAAAATATAACTATGGGATTGTTGAGTCATAGTAAGTTTATGCTAATTTTAACAAGAAATTATTGAACTATTTTTCAAAGTAGTTACAATACTGTATTTCCCACTGCTAGTCTGTAAAATTTGTACTTATCACATTCTAACATATTAGAAAATGTTAACCGTTGATGATGTGTAACAATATTTTCATTTCTAATAATGTTGAATAACTTTTCATATGACTACTGAATAGCTATTATTTTTTGTATGATGTGTCTCATGAAATCTTTTACCAATTTTTATTTCCTCATTCATTCATTCATTTCATTGTTTGCTTTTGAGACAGGGTCCCATGTGATGCAGGCTAGACTCAATCAAATTCTTTAAAAATTATTTTCTTGGAGCTGGAGAGATGCTCAGTGGTTTAGAGTACTTCCTGCTCTTGCAGAGGACCCAAGTTCAGTACCTAGCACCACATGGCTGCTCACAACCATCTTTAACTCTACTTTTAGGGGATCTGGCATCCTCTTCTGACCTCTGTGGATACCAGGCACATACATATGTGGTACACAAACATGCATCTATGTAATGCAAAACACTCATACACATAAAATACAAATTATAGTATTCTCAAGAAAAAGTATTCTTGAGAATTCCATAATTAATACAATGAAATGAAATGAATCATGTCTATAAGTGCCCATGCTTACTTACCCAGCAGGCCCAAGATCACCTGATATGACCACAAGGAGTGAAACCAGGCTTGGTTGGAGGAGGTCACAGCACAATTGAGGCTTTGACAACTTTACTTACAGCAATCAGATGTTTCATACCTTCATCAGAAACAGAATATAACGGCAATTGCCAGCATTGCACACTTGTAGTTGCCAAGATACAATGAAGTTTGCAAACTACACAGGGTATACAAGATTAATATCTAAAACCAATTGTCCTGTCAAATTTCCATGCTTCCATGCTTCCATGATTTCCGAGGGAGCATACAGAAAAACACAAGGCAGTCTGAATGCTTCACTTCCTGAAGGGGTGCATTGGTCTCTCAGGAACTGGAAGGCACATTATACCCCAGGAGTCATGGACTCTAACCTGAAAAACCTATGACATACGCCTCTCAAGGCCAGGCCAACTCCATGGTTCCCTGCACATGTCTAACCCCCATCTCTCCTCTTATCCCCTACAAGTCCACCTCCTAATTTTTAATTGGGTTATTCTAAGGTTTCTTTATATTATATTACCAAGTGATTTTCCGCATGTTTTGCAACTACTTTTAGCCAACTCTGAGGCTTATGCCTTTATTTTCTCTTTTTAAAAATTGTATTTATTTATGTGTTATGTGGTTTCTTGGGCATGTGAGTGCCATAGTGTGGTTATAGCAGCCAGAGAAAAACTTTCAGGAGTAGGTTCTTTCCTTCCACCATGTGTGTTCTGGAAGTGATACTCAGTTTATCAGGCTAGCTGCATATGCCTTTTCCTATGGAGATATTTCAATAGCTCCACTTTATTTTCTTAACCACATGCTCTGAACAGCAATACTTCTGATACAGTAAAATTTACTAACTTTTCTTTTCCTCTTTTTCTTTTAACTACATTTTCCCCATTTTTCAGAAAGCGCTGTGTACCACCCCCCTATTTGTTGAGGCGAGGAATTGGAGAGAGAGAAAAGAGTGATCTGTTTTGAGGTGAGGACACGATTAGGACAAGGCACCAAACAAAGGTACTGGTGCACATCTCTAATGCAGGTGTCGGGAAACAGAGGCGGAATAATCAAAAGTCTCCATGCCAGTCTAGGTTAGAGGACAGATCCTTGCTCAGCAACAAAGCAAAACAGAAAGACAATATTTGCAATTGGCATATGAGCTGAAAAAAAGTTATTCAATGTAGGATATTTCCAACTCTGTTGATATGTGTTGAAATTTATGAAATCAGGTAGGAAGGTAATTTAGTACTATATATAAAGAAAATAAGAACAATTCAATATTTTGTGTAGGTCCATGACCCAGAAACATTCTAGCAGTGTAGTGCTACTTGAGTGTTCTTGAGTGTCTGGAGTGTCTGGAGTCTTGACTCACTTCCATGATCCCCAAGATTACATGAAATTGTTTTCAGGTGCAATCATGTGTTCTTCAAGCACTTGGAAGTCTGTGACCTAGAAAGTGTAAATCTTAGATTTACATCAGAAGAAACAGCCATAAAAATTAAAAATAAATTCTACAAAGATATTCAATACAGATTAACAAGTTATAAAAAACAACCTCTCAGAAGGAAAGACAATCTTTCAGAAGGAAAGACATGAGCCTTCATCCAGTAACTGATGGAAGCAGATGCAGAGATCCACAGCCAAACACCAGGCCAAGCTCCAGGAGTTCAGTCGAAGAGAGAGAAGAGGGATTCTATGAGCAAGGGGCATCAATATCATGATGGGGAAACCTACAGAGACAACCAAACCAAACTAGTGGGAACTCATGAACTTTAGACCAATAGCTGTGGAGCCTCCATGGGACTGGACTGGGCCCTCTGCATATGCGAGACAGTTGTGTAGCTTGGTCTGCTTAAGGGGCCCCTGGCAGTGGAATCACGATCTATCCCTAGGGCATGAGAGGGCTTTTTGGAGCCCAGTGCCTATCGTGGGACACCTTACACAGCCTTGGTGTAGGGAGGAGGGGCTTGGACCTGCCTCAACTGAGTGTACCAGGCTCTGTTAACCCCCCACGGGAGACCTTGCCTTGGAGGAGGTGAGAATAGGAGTGGGATGGGGGAAGGCTGGGGGTAGGAGGAAGGAGGGGAGGGGATCTGTGGTTGGTATGCAAAATGAATAAAAAATTTCTTAATTTAAAAAAAAAGAAAACCTCAATGCCTAATAAGAAAACAGTTAAATTTATGCAGATGAAAAATTCAAATCTGTAAAACAAATGGTCATGGAATTATGCTCTGTTGGTTATAATTTCTCTATATTTCTATTTTCCATGTCTTAACACAGTCTACACTAATATTCACACAAAATAGTAAAAATAATCTCAATCTTGAACTTCTCATCCTCAAAAACTATGAGCTAAATACATTTGTGCTCGTTTTGAGTAACTCAATTATAGTGTTCTGTTATAGAAACAAAATGGAGACAAGCATGTGATACAATTCCACTTGCATGTGTATCTAAAGTCAAAGTCACAGAAAGAGAAAATAGAATGATGGCTAGCAGGCTGAGAAGGAGGAAAGTGGAGACTGTTGTTTGATAGGAACAGGATTTTAGATTTGCAAGATGAAAAGGGTATGGAAACTTATTTTGCAACAATCTCAACATGCTTTCATAGTTCTCAATCAGACACTTAAAGTGGTTATGATTGTAAATATGTGTATATTTTAACATGCACATAAACTTATATAGGGCTTACAGAGTGGAAGCAAGAAATCTGTTCCAAGACAATGGTTAAACAGATGCATTTTTAATAAAATTCTTCCAGCAATAATCAACAATAGATATACTCTAACCCAGTGGTTGTCAATATTCCTAATGCTGCAAAACTTTAATACAGTTCCCCCAACCATAAACTTATATTCATTGCTACTTCATAACTGTCATTTTGCTACTATTATGAATTGTAAATATCTGATATTCAGGGCAGCTAATGTGCAATCATTCAACACACAAGGGGGTCAAGACCCACAAGTTGGAAACAACTGCTCTAACACCTGTATTTTTAATTACATATATGCAAAATGATAAGGCAGCATGATGAATGAAACTTACAGAAAAAAATAGTTTATTTGAGGCTTTTAGTTTCACTAAAACTATGAGTCAATAACTGATGGAAATAAAAACCAACATTCTCCAGGAAGTTTCATAGCTGGGAATAACTTACCTCTGAGATGCAAACTTGGTTTAGTGTGTTCTATATTACTGTGAGCTACATCTTTTAAAAGTTTAGTAAATACTCAGTTTTGTCATTCTTTGTTAATCTCTTTCTCTCTCTCTCTTCTCTGTCTTCATACACTGGCATGGGAGAAGCAAGCTGCCATCTAGTGAGCAACTCTGTAGAGACTCAAGGAACAGACTAAGTCCCTTCATCCATTAACCAAAACCTGCCAATGGTTGTGATGTGGATGTGAATTTAGCTCTAGTTGAAGGATCAGAACCCCAGCTTCTAGCTTGATTATCGTCTCATGAGAAAATCTGAGCTTCCTCCACCTTCTAAGCTGCATCCACATCTGGATCCACAGAAACTGAGAGACAACCACACTGTTTTTAGCTGAAAAGTTTTGGGGAATTTGCTACCCAGCAATAAATAATATGAAACTATAAAAATGAGAGGAATAAGTACATACTTGAGAACGAGTTTCTTGACTTTTTCAGTAGAAGGATCTTGTCAGGTCATTCACATCAGCATATAAGAATTCAGTAGAAAACAGTGATAGTTTTAATGCTTGTGTAGGGAAGGAAGATCTCGCATTAATAATACTATTACATAGTTCTGCACACAGTATAGTCTGATGAGTAAATGCAGTGGCAGAAAAAAATAAGGCAATTCCCTAATTGCTTTCATTTCCTTGGTGAAAGAGGAGACAACATGACCTAAGAATGAGGGGAAACAGTGAAAATTCATTAGGAATGTGTGATTTTAGAAAAAAATTATGCATATTAATGGAATACAAAATAACTTGATTTTTGCATATAGTGTGGAATGGTGTAATCATGGTGGAATATAATGTAAAATGACCTAATCAGGCCATTTTAATGCCTCAAAAATGATCATTTCTATATATTGGAAACACTTAGGCTCTGTTTCCCTAGTTACATTAATATGTAATTTTAGTAACAATTAACTTATAGTATAAAGACAGTTTATGGAATTTGCAAGTACAAACTATGATGTGTACCAGATGTAGCAAAAATATGTATTTCAGCCTTTAAATATCCCTGTTCCTAAATTATGGAAATATCTGATAAATATAAACTTTGCCACAGCCAAATAGAATGCCCACATAAATTTCTGGGCATTTGTCTTTGCAGCAAATATCTGTGAGGAACATATACACAGATGTATAGTGTCAAGAAGACCATGCATTGTGGAGGACAGGACACAAATGCTGAGAGTAGGATGGGGATTCCATGAGCTATCAACATCTGAGAAAACTCATTTTCACTCAGGGTAACTGGATCTAAGGCATGGTGATGGTTCAACTTGATTGTCAGATTGATAGGATTTCAACTCATCATGGAAACAAACTTCTGGGCTTGTGCATAAGAGAGGCTAACAGAGGTTGGAAGACCCACTCTAAATGGGTGGCACAATTCCATTGGCTGGAGTCCCAGACTAAATAAATAGGAGAAAGTGAGCTGAGGGCAACATTTCCTCTCTGCATGCTTCTTCATCATGGACGCAATGTGACCATTTGCCTCATGCTCTTGCCACTGTGCTTTCTCTGCCAGGATGAACTAGATCCTCTTGTACTGTGAGCTGAAAGAAACCTTCATTAAATCACTTTGTTGTGTGTTTTGTCACATCAGTGAGAGGACAAGCTAACCCAGGTATCAACAGCTGATAACTAGAGAATAGTACTGACTGAGATCTCAGCTATGCGCAAAATGCTTGAAAATAACAAGATAATTAGAAATCCAGGAATAAAGCAAAGTGATCTAAGAAGCTAGGCCTATACTGAGGCTTGGAATTAACATTTTAATAGCCCTATCATTTATAAATGAATAAATAAAATGTGCTTTAAATTCAAATCCATTGAGAAGTTCTCAGAGCATGATTAAAAAGCTTTGAAGAGTCATTCAGTGAACAATGTACTGCAAATGGAAAGCTTCACAGTGTGATCACTTGATGTCTAATGTCTAACCACTACTCCAGAGCACTTTACTGTAAGGTTCTCTCTCACTTTGCCAGTGTTGATGGGAAACATTTCTGATACGATTCCACATATTCATGAAGAAGGTTGGAATGACTTGATGCTCCAGCATATTCATAATAAAACAAGTGAATAAAATTATTTGGCCAATAGGACATGAAACCTATGATAGTTAGAGATCAGGTCCACAAAGATCCCTGTGAGAAATACTGTCAATCCCGAATCCTTTATGTAAGAATGTAATATTCTCAAAATGCATAAGCTCATTTCCATCCAGAGTTGTGGAGTGTAACACTGAAAACTTGTCTTTATCACTCTGCTCTTGAGAATAATAAAAGTAAAGCACGACACTCTACCTGCAGTGGAAAAATTACATGAAAAATTGGATATTGTTCAATGGATAATGTAGTAGAAGAAACACTCACTAAAAATTTAAAACTACACAAATTGAGTCAATCTGGAAAAATATAAAATAACTAATTGGCATAATGATTTGCTACTTCCTAGCTTGCAGAATACCCTGCAAGAATAAAACCATATAAAACAAAACTGCAAAGCAAACGAAAGGAAAACAAAACAAAATCAAACAGCTTCTCTTCAACTATTTATCAGACCTAATTTTCTTAATGTTTATTTTTAATTGCCATATAATGAGTTAGATATAATTATGACATTTTCAAACAAAACATGGTATAGTGATTATTATTCCTTCCCATTGTCCCATCTCTTGCCACCACCCCACCTCCCACCAGATCTCTCTTCTTATTTGGGAGGATGGAGGATGGGCAGAAAAACACATGGGACATGAAAGAGAACAGACCCAATTTTGTGATTTACTTTTATCAAATTCAAAGAATAGTTATTTCCTAAAAAAAAAGTATATATATATATATTTGCTTTTTGAGATAGGGCTTCTCTGTGTAGCCTTGACTGTCTTGGTACTCACTCTATAGAGTGAACTCACAGAGATCAGCCTGCCTCTGCCTCCTTGAGTGCTGCGATTAAAGCTGTGCACCACCACCACTTGGCTAACAAATTTTAAAAAAAGATTTACCTTATTATTTACTTATGTGTATTCCATGTTTGTGTATGAGGGGGTGGGCTGTGTTTGTCAGAAGAAAATTTTAAGTATCCTGGAGCTGGAGTTACAGGCAGTTGTGATCCATTGGACATGCTGCAATCTGAACTTCTGTCCTCTAAAAGAATTGTTAAGTTTCCTTAACTTATGAAGTATCTCTCCATTTTTATATAAAGTTTTTGAGAAAATTTTTTAATATAGTGATTCTAAAGACTTAATATCAAAATTAAGCATATTCCAAGAAGAAAACAGAAAATTTCAAAGAATATTCATGTAAAAATTATAACATAGTATTAGCTATTTGAATTCAAATGAAGACAAGCCTAGGAAAAAATAATACCCCATGACAAAATAAAATCTACTACAGGGAATGAAGAAAAATATTGTTGCATACTTTCTTTTTAAGTAAGCAAAATGGGTACTTTCTTTTGTAAAGGTACTTACAAAACTGAGAATGGAATGAAACTTCTTTAATTTCACAAAGATCATTTACAAAAAAAATTAAAGGAAACACAGCAAATACTTTTTAATGGAGAAAGCATATGTATGTTTTCTATTAATTCAGAAACTAGATAATCATACTGATTGGTACCATGACTTTGGTTCTGATATAATGCTAATTTTGAAAATGCAATTTGTTTCAACATGATAAATATATTGGGAAAATATTAATTTAACTCTGACATATTTGTTGTGGTTTGCTATACAATTTGATGTGATAACAACAAAGTCAAGATTATTACAATATTCAAATAAAGGATGTATCAAAAAGCCATATGGAAGCCTACAGTCTTGTAACCCAACTAAAATGAAAGTTAGAAGGGAGATACGCTACATGGCTGGAACAAGTTCTTCCTTGAAACTATGGGTTACTAATCAAACCCCAGTGCCAGTTGTAGGGTAATTTCTTATGAGTTGTTGGCTAGAGAGACCCTAAAAATCCCCCAAATAATATAGGCTCTTCACATTCTACTTAGTTGCCTTCCAGAACTGGATGATAAACCCTATAATTGAAAACATAACACACTTTGGTTGTATGATATAGAAAAATCAACCTGGAACTGAGTTAGAAACCTCCTCCCTGGTAGCTAGCTTTCATCATGTCAGAAAATGCTGCACAAACTTGGAAGAGAAAAGACATCAGAGGTCTTATCCATCTGTGAACCTTAGAAACTATGATATCAGTCTGCCAGGCAATATGTGTCCAATTTTGGCATATTGACATGAATATTTTGGCAGAGATAATCTACTTTTGGTTTAGATTTTAGGCCCATTCCATATGGAAGAACTACATGTTTGGTATCATAAACCTGCTCAAAAACTGGTGGTGGGAAAACTATAGGTCCTGGGGCAGGGACTGATTACTACTGCTTAGCTAAATTAACATAGCACCAAACTGAAACCTTAATATCTTTCTAGATTTATCAAAACTACAAAAATTAAACCAAGAAGAAGTCAGCAACCTAAACAGACCTAAAACAAATAATGGGAATGAAACAGTAGTAAAAAGTTTCCAACTAAAAAAGGTCCAGGGCCAGATGGATTCAAAGCAGGATTCAACCAGACATTCAGAGATATATATCCAATCCTTCTTAAACTAGTCAAAAAATAGAAACAGAAAAAGTACTCCCAAACTCTTATGAAGTCAGTATCCCTCTAATAAACAAACCAGGTAAAGATGCAACAAAAAGAAAAGCTATAGGTTAATATCTCTGGTGAAAATAGACTCAAAATTGCTCAATAAAACACTTGAAAACCAAAATACAAAGAGCAAAAAGATTATCCACTATGACCAAGGAGGCTTAATCCCTGAAATGCAAGGATGGCTCAACACATGCAAACCCATAAATGTAATAAACAATATAAATGAACTTAAAGACAAAATACTCATGATCATCTCAATAGATGCAGGAAAAGCCTTTGACAGAAATCCCAAATGCCTTCATGGTAGAAGTCCTAGAGTATGTATGACTAGAGGGAACACACCTCAACACAAGAAATCTATATATGAGAAATTCAGAGCCAACATCACTCTAAATGGGGAAAAGCTTGAAACAATCTCTCTGAAGTGAGGAATGAGACAGGGATGTACTCTATTCCCACTCTTTTTCAATATTGTACTCAAAATACCACCTGGAGAAATAAGGCAAGGGAAGGAAATTAAATGCACACAAATAGGAAAAGAAGTCAAAATATTCTTATTTTCAGATGATGAGATACGGTACAATTAAGATGCCCCAAATTATCAGAAAACAAATTTAACAACGGGGTATGATACATCAGAATTAATGTGTACAAATCAATAGCTCTATTTTTGGTCTTTCGAGACAGAGTTTCTCTGTTTATCCCTGGCTATCTTGGAACTCACTCTATAGATCAACCTGGTCTTGAACTCAGAAATCTGCGTACCTCTGCCTGAGTGCTGAGATTAGAGGCATGTGCCACCATACCCAGCTCTCAACAGATTTTCTATATATAAACAACAAACACACAATGAAGGAGGTTATGGACACTGTCCCATTTACAATATCCTCAAAGAACCCAAAATATGTAGGAATACATGTAACCAAAGAAAGTGCCTTTACAATAAAAAATTAAACCGCTGAAGAAAGAGATGGAGAATGACATTTGAAAATGGAAAGACATCCCATACGCATGAATTTATAAAATTCATGTTGTGAAAATAACTCTTTTACCCAAGGCTATTTTATAGATTCAATGCAATCTCAATCAAAATCTGCATCTCATTTTTCACAGAAATTAAAAAAAAATCCTAAAATTGATATAGAGACAAAAGACTCCAGATAGTCAAAGCAATCCAGAACAAATAGAACAATGTTGGAGGGATTACTATTCCAGATCTTCAGATGTATTACAGAATAATATTAATGAAAACAATATAGCCCTGATACAAAAACAGACATGTAGATCAACAGAACAAAGCTAAAGACTCAAACATGAGCCCACATAGCTTCAACCACTTAATATTTGACAAAGATCCCAAAAACATATTGTAGAAAAGAAAGCATCTTCAACAAATGGTGCTGGGAAAACAGTCCATAAGCAGAAGAATGGAATTAGACCTGTATCTATCACCTGGCACAAAAACAAATGCCAAATGGATCAAAGACCTAAACATGAAACTTGAAGCATTAAAACTGCTAGAAGAAAACACAGGTAGTACTCTACTTGATGTAAGTGTAGAAAAGTACTTTCTGAATAGGACTGTATTTGCCCAAGAATTAAGGCCAACAATTGACAAGTGGGATTTCATAAAACAAACAAACAACAACAACAACAAAAACTTCTGCTCAGGTAATAATAAACAACCCAGGGAAAAGGAAGCTCATAGAATGGGAAAGAATCAACTTCATAATACATCTGACAGAGGATTAATATCCAGAATATATAAAGAATTCAAAAACCAAAAAACAGCCCATTCAAAAATTGGGCCTGAGAGAGGAACAGTCTCCAAAAAAGAAGAAG
>CABHPQ010024251.1:6384-16908 GCA_902168405.1 Peromyscus aztecus | reverse complement strand
GGGGTTGTAGGATGATGTCTGCTTGTCATGAGTGAGTGATGTCGCTGTGTTCTGCTGATCAGGTACAGGCTTGGGTAGAGTGTTGTTACTGACTAAGCTATTTTTACATGTCTAAGATACCTTTTTTACTATGCTCATTCAAATTACACTTCAGATTCACATATACATTTGACCATGAGTAACAAATATTACATCAGAATGCCTTCAATTAATAATGGTTTGGCTTTTCATTATGCACCTGAAAAATGGGAAGAATAAAAATTCAACCTGTACAAGTTATTGGAAGCAAAATTATTAAAACATGCATCTCAAAAAACATACCTGGCATTAAAAAACTGCATCACTAGCCTCCCTGTCCAATTCAAGGACAAGGAGCAACTGTGTCCTATTCCCACATTAGGTTAAATAGAAGCTAAATACTTCATGTAATCTCTCAAGGGGTCTTAGGTGGGCCCCACCAAAAAATGTCATCGTCTAATCAATTAGTGTGGAAACAAACTTATACTTTTAGTCTTTCTCAATAGTATGGAGTCACTGTTTCCTCACAAAGAAGGATATATCATATGTCTTTGTGAACAGTAATACTTAGTGCCTGTGGTAGTCTGAATGTAATCTACCCCCACCACCATAAGCTCATAGGGAATGGCACTATTAGATGTAGCATTGTTGTAGTAAGGATGTCCTTGTTGGAGTAAGTGTGTCACTGTGGGGGTCAGCTTTAAGGTCTCATTATATGCTTAGGCCATGTCCAGTGTGCCAGATAGTTTTCTGTTGTCTGTGTGTCAAGATATACAATCCTAGCTCCTTCTCCGGCACCATGTCTGCCTACACACCACCGTGTTGCACCATTATGACAAGGAACCAAATTTCTGGAAATGTGAGCCACCCCAATTAAATGTTTTTCCTTTATAAGAGTTGCCATGTTCATGGTGTCTCCTCCAAGCAATAGAAACCCTAACTAAGGCAATATGTAATTCATTACCCTTTAGAGAGAAAATGTTATGAGAAACACTGCTAATTTTACTTTTGATAGAATCACATTGTTTTGCCCAGATCGCCCCCCAAAGAAGCCACTGGAGACTTTAGGTACAGAATGCAAAAGCAAGGTTTAATCTTGTTAGAAGCCATGGTCAGGGAAGCTCATCCAGAGCCCTCACTAGTAGCATTGAGGCTGGGAGGAGCTTGCCCTTTCTTGTGGAAGTTAGTTTTTATAGGCAAAACCCATAAAATTTCTTAGAGGGGAGGGGGTTAATACGGGTCCATCCTTGATTGGTCCAGTTTTTTCCCGGGCCTGGACTTGGTCTTATTTTAGCTCATCTGTTTGCCCTGTTAGGAGTTTTACAACCCATCTCCAGGGTCCGGAAAGTTTGGGATGTTTTATGACCACTTAGCCTCTGCCAGATGGTTGAATATCCTGACTCTGTGTTTTCTTAAGTTTCTGTAGCTGATAAAGCCACCTGGGAAAAAGGGGTCTAAGTTCTTATCTACACTTAGGATTCCTGGTTTAAGCTTCTCTTTTAATTGGGTGAGGGTATGTAACCTTTGAATTTACTGGTTGGGGGTTACAATTACCACTTTGGGGGCAGTCCAGCATAAGTCCCAGGCTTTGTCCTTGAGCCACCATGGGGGCTAGCTGGCCAAGCACGTGCTGACTGTGGGGGCTGGCTCAGTGGTCCAGGCTCTGTTCTTGACTCATGCACATAACTCTAAGTTGGTGAGGGGTCCCAGACAGTAAACATCTGGCTGAACTTTGAGCAGTCAGAGTATGTGCAGAAAGGGAGCTGCTGCAAGGACTATGTCTTTTGTTCACAGAGGAGAGTAGGACTGGAACAATAAATCTGAATGTATATATCCTGGGTTCAACAAAAGCAGGACACAGGGAGTAAAAAAATTATGTCTCTGTAGATTTCCTGAATCCTGTTAGCCATCAGTAACCTCATGCTTATAGTTCAGCCGATAACTTCAAAGAACTGCCTCACCCTACCCCCCTCATTCAATCCCAAGCTGCATGTAAACCTTTCCTATATAAACCCCTTAAAGTGAGTGCTCAGGGCCATTCTCCTCCAGCAGCTGTGTTGGATGGCAGAACAAGTTTGCTTGTTTTGTTATTGAAAACCTCTGTGTGCTTGCATCCGATATTGGCTCTGTGCTGGTCTTGCTTGGGAGACTTGCAACCTGGGCACAACAGTCACATTGGTACAATTATCTTTTAGATCAAACATCAAGAATAACAGGTATTGTAGGCTCCAAAGTAATCTACTTTCACAGTGTCATTTCCTCATTTCTCAGCTAAGAACTTGTGGTACAAGATGAGCATGCCAGAGATATTTCTTTCCTTCATTTTAAGAATTTATTTTTGTTCCTGCATGACTTTGAGGTGAAAATATCCCTTGACTAATACTGTTGTGCTTTGTTATTTTTCACCTGCCCATTGAGAAAATTGTTCTAGTTAACAATAGTGTTCATAGATGCATTCTTCCTTGCTCCATTGCTAAGTATTCAACTTATTGTGAAGACTTCACTTCTTCTTATTAGATTAAATTGTCAAGAGATTGAATTTCATAAGAAAACTCCTAAAGCAATAGAGCCATCATTCAGCCTTGTGGTGGGAGAAGGACTGATCATCTTGTTTATGATCTGGTTTCTGCTTTTCTCTCCTGGTTTAGGCATAGGGGGAGGAGCTAGGATGACATTAGGACTTAAGGGCTGTCAGTAGATAAACTTGATCTTTAGTTTAAGGTGGAAAGTCAGCCCATGATTGTGGCCATCCTGATAAAGCCTTAATCCCCTTGTCCTTCCCCACAATCAATCTGTAAACACATGTCCTTTTTTTGTAAACCTGATAATTAGGGGGTTACATCAATATTTAACACATTCTCCCCATCCCACCCATCATCTCACAGGGTCTGAGCTAAGTCCCATGTAGACTACTAAATAATCTCTACAGTAATACTGCATGAGTCCTGATCCAGAGTGATTTCTGGTTTCTGTTATAAGGTCCCAAGAGAAGCTGGGTCCCCAATAGGTGTTGCCAGATGTTTCACATCCCCATTCTTTACTGAAAAACTTGGTTGGCCCCATGCATCTGTTAGCTTCTGACCTGTCCCACCCATCCCCAGGGTGTATATAAATAGGGATGTTTCTCAAGTATCAATGAAGTGATGGATGAGTACAGCCTATCCAATTCCCACTTAGTCCCTCCATCTTTCCTATTGCCAAGGTGGGATAGGATATATGGTTATATCGCTCCAGCCCACACATTCAGGTAGCCCCTTCCCCAAGTCTTGGTCCAGTACATCCCAAGAGCTAGCTGGCAAGTCACATAAATATACTCTAAGATTTGGCCACCAGTGCCTTGAGGTTCCTCTGCTGAGGCCACTTGGATTTGGTCACCATTTTTAGAAGTGACCACCCAGGTTTGTTTCCAGGGTATGTGTGGATTTGCTGAAACCACAGGCAGGAGAAGAATCGTCATCAGGGTCATCAGGATGCAGTCTCTGGTTGGGGCAGGCCTCATCATTGGTCGGGTGCCCAGCTGCTTCCCATCCTTTCCCTTGGTAGTCATCTTTCTGGGTGAATGGGTCTGTGGGCCACAAATGACTGTGGTGCACACAGGAAGTGATTCCATCCACTTTCAGGGCTGTCAGTGTAGTCATCAGGATTATGAAAGATCCTTTCCATCATGGCTTTTGTCAATGATGGCAGATAAAGGCCCAGTCTCCAGGCTGGAACCTGTGGGGCTCAGGGGGATTGCCAGACTCATAGAGGGCCATAAGTCTAGGCCAGACATGCTTGTGTGCATGTTGAAGATGCTCAAGAGAATCAAGCACATCTCGATCATCCATCTCTGCTATAAGTTCAGACTGGAGGTTAGGGAATTATAGGGGGAGGGTTACCAAACATGATCTCGAAGGGAGTCAAACCCATCTGGTAAGGTGAATTTCTTACACAATAGAGGGCAAAGGGAAGGAGAGTAACCCAGTCTGTGCCAGTCTCTAGGGCTAATTTGGTTAAGGTCTCTTATTGAGTCCAGTTCATTCTTTCTACCTGTGCTGAACTCTTGGGTTGGTACTCACAATGCAATTTCTAATTAATCCCCAGGATGGTGGCTGAGCTCCGACTCACCTGGGACACAAATGCTTGACCATTATCTGACCCTATCATTATGGGGAACCCATACCTTGGCAAGATATCTTCTAATAATCTTTTTGCCTCTGTCTGAGCTGTCTCATGTGTGGCAGGATATGCTTCAACCCATCCTGAAAAGGTGTCAAGGAACACCAGGAGGTACCTACAGCCAAGCTTACTGGGTTTGATCTCTGTGAAATCAACTTCCCAGTAAGCACCTGGCTTCTTACCTGTTACTCATGTCCCAGAGTTTCTGGGGTAGGTTGGTTAGTAGACAAGCTTTACAACTGTTGACCAGATCCTTATGACTTGATTCCAGTCTTGTATTTTTACTTCTGCATGTCTTACTAAGTTTTGCATCTGTGGGATGCCCATGTGGGAGGCACTATGTATTCGATATAGAAGGCTAAGCCCTAACTTCCTTGGCAGAATTACCATATTGTCAGCAACCCTCCACCACCCCTCAAGGCACTGAGTCATGGGGAGGGTTCTAATCCAGGCTATATCTTCCTTGGTATAATCAGGGGTTTCTGGCAGCACAGGTGGGCCTGGATCTAGCAAGACTGGTGCCAAGGTAGATGTTATGGCCACTTCTTGGGCACCTTTTGATATTGGCCCAGTGCCCTTCTGATGCCCTGGACTGTTGCTAGAGTTTTCCTGCCTGGCCCACGGTCAGGATAAATCTCTTTCACCTGCCAGTCCCAACGTCGCTCAGACCCAACCAAGTAAACACAGAGACTTATATTGCTTACAAACTGTATGGCCGTGGCAGGCTTCTTGCTAACTGTCCTTATATCTTAAATTAATCCATTTCTATAAATGTATACCTTGCCACATGGCTCATGGTTTACCAGCCTCTTTACATGCTGCTTGTCCTGGCGGTGGCTGGCAGAGACTCCCTCCACCTTCCTGTTCTTTTAATTCTCTCTGTAGTCCCGACTATACTTCCTGCCTAGCCACTGGCCAATCAGTGTTTTATTAGCAACACATTTGCCATACAGAACATCCCACAGCACTGTACAGTGAATTATAGCCAGTTTCAGGGGCCCCCACAAGGCCTTAATGGAACGTCATTCTGGCTGGATCAAGCAACAAAGTCTGGTAGTGAGTCATGCAGGCATTGCTGAGCCAATAGCCGGGGTTGAGGGGGAGGTTGTTTGAGCACTCCCTCTACGGCATGTGGGGTTGCTCTCATGAGGCTTTGTCCCAAAGTTAGCTTACCTGTGCCCTTAACAGGAGGGCTACTGCTGCTATAATGCACAAACATGGAGGGCACCCAGTCTCTACAGGATCTAATTTCTTCTACAAGTAAGCCACTGGCTGTTTCCATGGTCCTATTGTCTGGGTGAACACTCCCTTTGCTATCCCTTTATGTTCATCTACAAACAGATAAAATGGTTTGGAAATGTTTGGTAGTCCAAAGGCTGGGGCTTCTAGGAGCTTTTTCTTAAGAGCTTCAAAAGCCTGTTGTTTTTCCTCCATTCAAATAAAGTCCTGGCCATCATTTGTAGCTTCGTGTAGTGGTTTTGCCAGTTCAGAGAAGCCTGGGATCCACAAACAGCAGAACCCAGCAGTGCCTAAAAACTCCTTCACTCCTTTAGCAGTAGCTGGAGTGGGAATTTTTAACACAGTCTCTTTGCATGCATCCGAAAGCCACCTTTGGGCCCCCTCCAAGACATATCCCAGATACATTACCTGTTCTTTGCAGATCTGAGTCTTCTTGACTGAAGGTCAGTACCCCAGGTTTCCAAGAGTTTGTAGTAAGCTTTCTGTACACACCAGGCAGGTTACTTGGTCTGCAGCTGTGATCAGCAGATCATCTACATACTATAACAGACTGATACCTGGGTTCTGGGTGCAATACTCACCTAAGTCCTCATGGAGGACTTCATCAAAAATGGTTGGCAAGTTTTTGAACCCCTGAGGTAGTTGAGTCGAGGTCAGTTGTCCACTGATCCCAATATCAGGGTCCTGACACTTGAAAGCAAAATGAGGCTGACTCTGGGGTACCAGGGGTAGGCTGAAGAATGCATCTTTGTAAGTTCCATTTCAATGAGTTCTTATAGCGATTCTCTTTCTGTGTGTATGTATGTCTCTCTTCTCTGTGTCTCTGTGTTTCTCTATCTCCTTCTCTTTGTTAACAAGATCATAGGTCAGATCCTGAGGAGGCTTGGGTGGGATTCTGATTTAATAAGGTAAAAGTATAGGTCAGAAGAGTTCTGTACTGTGTCTTACTCTACATGAATTTCATAATTCTGCTCTGGCAATATTCAGAAAATTGCTGCTTACATCTGGGAAAGGAGTATGTCCATACTCAAAAGGTTTTATATAGTTGGGCCTCAAACGTGGCTCATTGGTATTTGAGATATCACATAAAAAAGGAAGGTTTTCTCTGTCCTCACATAAAATTTTACTAATTTTGTGTGATGACTAATATTGATTTTCCACTTGATAAGATCTAGAATCAGTCAAGGGACACTCCTCCAGGGACACCTGTGAGGGCTTATCTAGATCATGTTATTTTCTGGGATGTGTATATGAGAGATTAACTTGTATATTAAGTTCATTGAGATGAGAAGACTCTTCTCCCTTCCAGAAGTGATAACACTGTTTCATTCCATGAACTTGGTACTGGACTATGTAGTAAGGACCAACATTTATCATTCTCTGACTCCTGACTGTGGATATGGTGTGATCAGGTTAATGGTCAAATCAACAGAACTACCCTTGCTTGCTGTGTAGCTAAAGCCCAGACTTTTGGGGAGTTTGATGAGATTCTTCTTCCTTGGTGTATTGACTGCCAATCCATGATTGAAGGGCTCATGGAGAGCTGATGACCATGCAGCAGATTTGAAACATCTGCAGAGAGGACCTCAGGGGAAATCACTTCAGTGGTCACCAGAAGATGTGGAAGATTCCAGAGCCATAGGATAAGCAAGGACCGCTCTAGGTCTGGAACAGAACTGACATGGTAGGAAAGCTGTGTGTGCTAGTGATGGCAAAGCCTGAAAAATGGAGTGTCCCCTGTCCAGGAGAGGCCCAAATATCATTAAGAGTCTCAGAATTTGCACAATATGATACAAGAAGCTGTTCAGGAAAGGAAGAACAGGAGCATGGCTTCCTGTTTTGGTTCCTTTAACTGTGATTGGTTATTTTCTATGATCCTGTTCTTCCCTTTTTGAAACAGTGGGCTGTTACTCATTTTTTTCAAATAATATACGTTTAGGAGACTGTAGACTCTGTAAATATTGGAATTTTTTAAGACTAATGGATTAAGCATTTGAAAGTGTTTTACATTATGACTAACAAAAGACTTTGGGGACCATGGATGAAACTTCTTGTTTGATAGGGATGTACTGTAAAATTATGAGTCAAATGAATATTTTCCTCCAAAGTTACTTTGAGTCAGGTTAAAAGGAATGAGACTACTCCACTGCTCTGTTTGCTACTCAAAGGGAATAGAACCTGGCTATCTATAAGGCCTCCTACCGAAACACACTTTTAATAGTGATCTAAAACATACAATTTGAATCCTCTTCTAGGTCACTAATGTATTGTTCTTTACTGCTCTCTATTACATCATCAGCCCTGCAACCATATACATAAAACCAACAAAAAGCAGACTTACCAGGCTGTCTTTATCTATTTCAGCATACTTAGTCATATATACTTTACAGGAAAGAAGTTGGAAGTTGCCACTGACTGGCCCATCAGGGGTACCATGACCGTAGGGGAACCAGGGCTTGGGTAGTCAGGAAGGCAAGGATTCAGCGAATGACAGACAGACAACACACTCAGAAGTGGTTTGAATCTGCTGCAATTTTACTTATGCAAATCAGTAGTTTATATAGAGAAAAGAAAACTATCAAGTCATACAAGGAACAACAAGAGCTTGGCAATAATTCAATTACATCATCTTTAAAAAACCAGCAAGCACACAATTATTAATGGGCACTAGACTTATCCCTTCACCCACAAGAACTTTATGACCCAAAGAGCAGTCTGTGTTTTTTAAACTTAGTACAGTCCCTAGACTTGTGTAGATTTCTTGAGGTTGCAGCTGTGTCCTTTATCTTATCTCAGCAGTTTTCTAGTTTATTATACACTTCTACTTTTCTGGTTCTCATGACCCACTTAGCCAATTTGGATGCTCCAGATCCTCCCTAAGTCTTTCTTCAGTTCTTTACCATATGTCTCTTTTAATATAAAACCTTTTTACCTGCTGGAATATGGACTCTTATACTTTTACACCTGTAAGGGAAAGGGGTTCTGTTGTAGTCCTTAAGTTTCCCATGCTGAACTTCCTCAATAAAGGGAACCACCATCTGCCTCCTATGAGATAACGTCTTCTGCCATAAATCACTTTAGTTGAGATTCCTAAAGGATTCCTATTGGGTGAGTGTTCATTCCCTAGAAGTGCCCGAACCTTTATATTTTCTTTATGTAGTGGCTTGGGGTCTTAAAAAATAGCTCATTCTGTTATATCTGATTAAGATCCATGTACAGCTTCCCCTTCCCTCCATAGTTCACAATTCATTAATTTTGGCTGTGCTTTATAGATTAATTAGAACATTATCAGAAAAGCAGTTATAAAGAACCCATAGTCCAGGGAGCTCATGATCCATGAAGCACATCTTCTTTGAGAGGGAGGCATAACACGGGCACTCTGCCAGGGACCTCCAGGGAGCTTAGTCTCATGGGACACGTATCTCCCATCCACTATTATTGACATAATTGTTCATGTCACACGGACAACACTGGAGTTGGTGTGGCAGGCAGTGAAGTATTTGAAAAGGGATAGAGTGAAGAGAAAAAAAGGGAAGGTGGTGTAATATCTTTTAAATAAAACTCATAGAAATAAATTGTAAATAAAAATGAGGCTACAGATATGGCTCAGCAATTAATAGCACTGGGTGTTGTTACAGAGGAACCAGGTTCCATTCCTAGAATTCAAGTGATAGCTAACCGTTTGCTGTAACTCCAGTCCCAGGCATCTCCTGCCTTCTGCCCTCTGTAGGTATTGTGCACAGACACATGCAGGCAAAACTCCAACATAACTAAAGTTAAAAACAGGTTAAAAAAGAAAAACGAAAAGAGTGGAATTCTCTACAGTGATGTTACAAGCCTAAGACAGACAGCAGCCAGGAATAGTCAAAATGAACTCTTCCTTGTCCTGCATGGAAGAAGCTGTGGCCTTCTTCTGAGGCAGTCTGTACAGAGGCAAAAGCAACTTTGTTCTGAGCTGAAAGTAGTCCAGCAGAGCCATTGAACTAAGAGCAGTGACCGCAGTGCTGACAGGTGACTTTTCCTTGATGTTTTCTGTATTTGTGTTCTGTGTCCTTTTTTTTTTGTTTGTTTTGTTTTGATTTTTTGAGAATTTTGTCATTGAAACATGTATGCTTTAGATGAAACATCATAATTGACAGCTGTCATAAGCTCCAAAGCAATCTAATTTCACAGTGTCTTTGATTTTCAGTTAAGACCTTTCGGTTTATGATGAACATGCCAGATGCATTTCTTTCCATCATTTTGATCATTTATATACATTTCTGCATGACTTTGAGGTAATAAGGTCCCTAAATGTCCCTGCTTTTACATTGTCATCATATTCAGGAGTACATTTGTTAAGTGAGCATGCTTAGGAAGAGGTAGAACACTACATGAATGTGTCCATACTCCCTAAGTAAAATCCACATGCTTCCTGTGTTTAGGAAAACATTGGTTTGGAAATAACTTCCATGCTTTCCTTGCCTCCTGTAGGCAAGAAATTTTTCTCATTTCTTCCATCTTGGCTGTTATGATGGCTATTCTTGGTAATAATACCTCTGGACTTAACTAACACCTCTGGAATTAACTAACACATAACGGACTACCTCTGGAATTAACTAGCACATAAAGAATTGAGTATACCTGGGAGGGATTTTATTTAACTAAATTTTTGAAATGGGAAAATTTATCACTAACCTGATCATCTGAGATAAAAAGATCCACCTTTAATCTGAGTCAGACCTGCTGATGGCAGCCTACATATGTAAAGGATATTGAAGAAGGAAGCTCTTTTTTTTTGGCTGATTGTCCTGGCTGTGGCTGGGAAAGTCATTCCTTTACCCTCTTTAGAGTCAAGTTCTTAGGAATTCTGGTATATACTGAAGACACTGAGACATCCAGCCTCATGGATTTAAAGTTGAGCTCTTCAACTTTCCATTGGTAGATAGCCAATGTTGAACTAGCTGGACCACAGCCTGTGAGACATTCTAATAAGTCCACTTTCTAAATACATACAGAGATTTATTCTATTAGTTCTGTTCAAGCAGAGAACCTTGACTAATACTGCTGTGTTTTTTAAAGCTGCCCATTGAGTAAGATGTGTTAGCTAACATATAGGCATTCTTCCTT
>CABHPQ010024250.1:10721-31588 GCA_902168405.1 Peromyscus aztecus | reverse complement strand
TGTGTGTGTGTGTGTGTGTGTGTGTGTGTGTGTGTGTGTGTGTGAACAAAATAGCTGTAGTGGGGCCAGAGAAATAATACCTTCAGAAGTTTTCCTCCTATAGTTTTAATATCCAAAATTGCCAGAAAAAAATGGATAGGTCATCAGTTATGTCTGTTTTCATGTAATTGTGTGTTTATTAAAAATAAACTGCTTTAGTAGGGGTCATAATAGTTATTAATTTTTATTTTTTTAGTCTACACAAAGTTCTAATGGATCTCCAGAATCAGAAATTAAAAGAGCTAGACGACTGGCTAACAAAAACAGAAGAGAGAACAAAGAAAATGGAAGGAGAGCCCTTGGGACCCGATCTTGAAGACCTAAAATGCCAAGTACAACAACACAAGGTTTGTAGACATGCTGCTATTTGCTTTCTAGACTAGAAAACCATTTGTGTATATGTATATTACATATAAATATGCACACATGTGACATTTTTAGATGAGACAGGAAGCTTAGAGTCAATAATTCAAATTGACCTGTAATGTTTCATTCATTATTGTACTGTTTTAACTTTGTTCCCCTCTAAGAAGAGGGTGTTGCCAATGTGATAATTTAAAGAAGTGATATTTTAAGAGTTGATTAACCCCTATAAATTCTTCCTACATAAATAATATTAAGTCCCTTATAAAAAGATGTGTCATGCAGTATTTGGCTATCTTTTCAGCATCCTAAGATTCTAAGAGATGACACCTTGAATTTGGCTTCCAATCTTATACATCTCAGATAATATTTGTCTTTATAAATAGTCCTATCTCAACTATTTTTGTTATAGAAGCACAAAACAGAGTAAAGCATATATTCTTTATCAAACACAATGTAATCAGGAATTTTTATTTTGGAAACTATTCACACTTATTTCTTGAAGAGAATAATGCATAGTGTGTTAAGTACTAAAATTGTGTTTTCCTGTGAGATAACTTCTTCAAGGATTACCAAAATATACACTAAAACTTTATGTCTAAGAATGCATTTTGTATATGTTTACCTTCAGTTCACAATAACTTAAAATAGAGCAAACTTTGTTAAAAAATAAATATCAGTAACATTGTTTTACATAAAAGCTAATGTTTTTTAAATTGTAAGAGTCTTTGTCCAAATTACTTATACATTTAGACTTACACTTTCTGGTTGGTAGAAATCTTTTGTTGTTTTTGTTGGCTTACCCTTACTGTGATTGAATTCCTATGATTTTTGTGTATCAACACAATTTTGTTTCAGAATTCAAGTGTGGTTCATTCCAACATGGACTAATCAATGTTAAAACTTGTTGTGAGTTTTGTGGTTGCAGTAGGAACTTTCCTGCTCCAGGAGTGCATAAATACAGCCAGGAGCTTTGAAAATAGTCCAAGGCCAGAGCCACGGCAAATAGAAAATAGAAATATAAGAAACATAGGTAAACTCAAATTTTTAGATCAGCAACTAATATTTTTAATAGTATATCTCCAATTATTTTTATTGGAAATTACATTTTTGGGCACTCTATTTATAAAGACTGATTTTATTTGGTCAGTGTGTGTGTGTGTGTGTGTGTGTGTGTGTGTGTATGTATGTGTTTCTGTCTGTCTGTCTGTCTATGTAGGAGTACATACATGTGAGTGCAGGTGCACACAGGGCAAATGATGGTGTCAGATCCTCTGACATTGGACTTGTAGGAGAGCCACCACACATGGATTCTCAGAATTGCACACAGTCATCTACAAGAACAGTAAATGTATTTAATCCCTCAGCAAACTCTGAAGTGTCTGAACAACTTTTCTGCTACTCCCAGGATCTCCATTGCTTGTGTCTATTAAATGGAAAGGGCTTATCTGTTTTCTCAACTCATCCCTCCTATTTTATTTATTGTGCCCAACTTCACTCTTAGTTTGTAAGACCAAACATCACAGTTCTATGAAGTTAAAAGATGCTTTTCTTTCTATGATCCAAAAATGATTATTTTCTTGTTGAATAAACTTCCATTTTGACTAATAAGTGGACCTGATCCTTGCTGTTGTTACCTCTCTTTCAGTAGTTCAATGGCTGTTGCTGTTAAAAATTTACTTTTATTAGGTTTTTTTTTAGTGTAGTCCATAAGTGTCATATCTCTTTAGAATTGAAGTTATAGGCAGTTCTGAACCTTGTGCAATGGGTCCTGGTATTGCAACTGAAGTCCTCTGCAATAGCCATATGTGCTTATAACCACTAAGACATCTCTCCAGCACCTCCATTGTGGTTTATGACCAAATATTTAAGGATTATGATAATTCCCATCCACTATCACCAGGAGAAAATGAATTATCAACTGTGTTACAATTGTCACATGATCCCATGACTAAACTTGTCATAAATAAATTAATTGAACATGTAATACAAATGTTAACTTAACTGTTAAATTTTTAACTGTGCTACTGCCACTGTGGAGGCATGTATTCTTCTGATGGACCCTTTATCTAGCCCTTTCCCCTGGATCTATGCTGGAAATTATGTGTAGAGAGTATTTTTTCAAAAATAGCTTCATTTTATCTGACAGAATTAGCTGTCCCTAGAAGCATCTCAGCCAAGCACTGATACAATCTACCTAAGATTCCTTGTCCTATGAAGGAACTAGTCTAAGGTATTACCCAGTACCAAATATCAGATTCTCAAGCAGAATATAATGCTGCACATTCTCACTCATTCCTACAATATCATGACATCACCTACTAAATGAACTTTTTGCCCCCAGCCTATTATCTTTTGATAAGGATCTGCTCTTTTGAGAGAGGAGCTAACATAAACATCTTGTCTTAGGCAGTGAAGTTCTATCATTAACTAAATTTATGTTTTTTTTTCAGAATCCATTGAATCTATTTCAGTTCTCATATATTTTCTTTGGAAATTAATGATGTTTCTAGTATTATTTCCAGTTAGAATTTTCCCATGTTCAAAAGTTTTGAAATCTAAATATTTTTCAAGTAACTGAAGTGTTGTTGGTTGTTTTGGCTCTTTTGGGGGGGGGTACCACCTAGCTCTCAAATGATCACACATGGCTTATTCTTAATTATAAATGCCCAGCCTTAGCTTAGCTTGTTTCTTGCCAGCTTTTCTTAACTTTAAATGATCCCATCTACCTTTTGCCTCTGGCCTTTTTCTTTGCTTACTTCTGTATATCTTACTTTCATTTTTACTCCATGGCTGGCTGTGTGGCTATGTGGCTGGCCCCTAGCATCCTCCTCTCTTGTTCTTTTTCTCTTTCTTCTTCTCCTCCTTCTATTAATTCTCTTTGCCTGCCAGCCCTGCCTATTCTTTCTCCTGCCTTGCTAATGGCTGTTCAGCTCTTTATTAGACCCTCAGGTGTTTTATACAGGCAAAGTAACATAGCTTAACAGAATTAAACAAATGCAACATAAAAGAATGTAACACATCTTTGCATCATTAAACAAATATCCCACAGCATAAACAAATGTAACACATCTTAAAACAATATTCTACAACACTGAAGGATAAGTTCTATAGGATGTAACATCAAAAGGAAAATTCTGATACTGAATGCTTGAGTGTAAAAACAACATAAAAACAAAACAAAAACAAAACAAAACAAAAAACAGGAAAAGGAGGCTCCAAATATCATGGGAAGCCTGTTGGTGTTATTATGGGTCTAGTTTACCTAATCAAAGGCCTGAGATTCATACTCTGAACAGATTTTTTATTGAGGTTGCACATACCACCCAAGATGTTTTCTGATAATTACCTGGAATGGTTTATGCTTTTTTTGAAGATCTAAAGTGAATGGAATGTAAGATATTTGACTAATATTGTCATAAACTCTGAGTAGATTGTCCATTACTGGAAAAACATGCCATTTCCAATGAATATGTAATTGCTTTATGAAAATAATTTGAAGCAAAATGATTATATGCAAGTTTATTATGGAACATGCTATATCTCAGACATATTCATGTGTAATTCATAATGAAAATAGAAAAAAATAAGCTTAGTGGCTCAGGGTAAAGCCAATTCTTAGTTTTATCCATTTATATGCACCTTGGAAAGATTTGTGTTTATAGACTTAAAGCACTGGAAAGACAAAAGGTATTTTATTTATTTTTTAAAAGGTATTTTAAATTTAAAGTGCATAATGAAATCATTTGTGTTAAACTTCCATGTTCTGTATTTTTTAAGTAAATTATTTCAAATAAATGGATAATTGAAATAATAATTGATTCATTTTATAGATTTATTTTCCCAAAATCTATTAATCAAACAAAATAAAAAAAATTCCTTTTGACAGCAAAGTGAATCATTAACTTCCCTCTTTTTGCTTTGCCTCATTGCCTACCATAGATAATATTTAGAGTATTTTACTGTTGGCCAACAGCCCAAAATCCTTGAAATATTTCTGTTTTTGTTGTTGTGGTAGTTGTTCTGATCTGATCAGAGGGCATATATTCCTTAACTAAAAAGCAAGATAAAAATATTTGCAAAATCAGCCAGGTGTTGGTGGTGTACGACTTTAGTCCCAGCACTTGGGAGGCAGAGACAGGTGGATCTCTCTGAGTTCGAGACCAGCCTAGTCTACAGAGTAAGATCCAGGACAGGCACCAAAACTACACAGAGAAACCCTGTCTCGAAAAACCATATATATATTTGTAAATCTTGTAAGTGCACTATGAATGTTATAGACACACATGCACAATTTGTGAGAGCACCCTTTGATATGTTCATTCCAGCACCACTTCACTATAAGGTATATTGGAAGCTCCATCATGGGGAAATGCCATCAAGATAAGACATTTCAGTGAAACTGCCAGTTAGCAAGTGAAAGTATATTGGTTGTTACTATTAAATTCAGCCAAATGGTTAATTCTGGATAACTGTGAATATTTCAATTGCTTGCAAATTTAGTTTTTTTTTTTAAAGTAAAACAAAAAAAAATCAAACTCCTTTCCATTGAATCTTCTTAGCTGTTCCTTTGAAGAGGGCATTTAGGGGGTTACTTTGAGGACTGAATACACTGAAACATGTCCAAAATCATTCTGACTGATAATCTCTGTCTGAGAGATGGAGTGTTTTAGTTATGCTAATAAGGAAATTACCTTAAATTAGTAGGCATACTATTGAAAAAGTGCCTTCTATGGTTTGGAGATTTCATTAATTGGAAAGGAATTTAATATTTGGAGGGAATTCCCAGCAAAAGGAAAAAGCATCGTGATAAAATTGTGTTCCATGGTTACTCAGCTAGGTTTCCAAATCTTTTCAGACCTAGATTTTTGAACATTGTCTCAATGACAGCATCAACAATGTCCTCACAAGTCATTAAAATATGAAGCTATAAATGTAATGTGCACTATGCTCAGACTCCAGTGGACGTTCCATGTTAAATGCTAATTAATACAACCAAATAACCCACTAGAAGGTCAGTCACCTATTCTTTCCATGAAGTTAATTTCAAACATTTCAATTGCTAAGAATGTGAAATGTTCTCATCTGATGACCTTTAAAATGATCTGGACGTTCATGTAACAGAGAAGGTTTGGTGTAATCCTGCCAAAGGAGCTGACCTTTCATTTCATCCCACTGCATCCCAGTAGCTCTGAGCAAACACTCATTAAAGCTTCTGGGTGCAGTAAGGAATACAAAGACCAACTGTCTCTGAAATCCTTCTCAAGCATCTCACAGTCCAGTATCCGGATAGAGACAAAAAACAAGGAACCATACATGAGGCAAATTAAGCAAAAGGCATAACAGCTGAAGTTGATGATCTGTTGGAATAAAGGAAATGAAGTTAGAAAGGATGAAGTGCATATGATCTGGATCTTGCATTAAAGTTCTACATCACCAGAGCTAGAAGATTTCAGTTTGAGTGTGGGGGGTATTATACAGGAGACCCAGACAGGTTCAGTTTTTCTATGGGTCATAAGGAACCACCCTGGCTCTGAAATTAAAGTAAAATGAATAGCAATTTAGGAAAAAAAACTTAATTTTGTGTACAATTTGTCTAGTAAGAGAAATGATATCACAGGAAAGTGGGAGGCAAAATGACATCTTAGAAGACTATTCCAGCAAGTATGCACAGCCTGAAAAAAATTATGAACGGGTGTAACATTTTGGAGCTTAACAGCTGAGCCAACAGGCCTAGAATTAGAGAATGAGAAAAGAGCTTTAAATAACAGCTTCTGAGACTAGGCAATTGGAAGACCGGAGTTGGAACTAAGAAAGTAAGCAATAAAAAGAGATGCAGTATTTGGGAAGAGGATGAGTAAGTCAGATAAGCCTTGAGAATGCCTTAAAATCAAATACTGCTTTTAGTGCTTAGCAAGCTCTCTCCCAACCTAAGGATGATTAAAATTACCCATTATTACTGCTGTGAAGCCCCACTCCAATTCCTAGCCTTTGCCCTTGTAAGTGCTTAATGAAAGTTTGATGTCTATGTAAGTAAAGATAAACAATACACTCAGGACAAAAATATCATACTATTACCAAAGAACCAAAGCTCATCTGTGTTTCTACAATGCCTGGCAGAGTACTTAAGAAATAATTGCTTAGGGAATGTTTTATCAGAACACAAGTTTTAATAATTTTTAATGTTCCATTACATAACTGTCCTCAACTTTGCTACCTTTCTGACAGGAGCAAAACAGCTTCACAACTGGAATAAGCAATAAAATTATGTGTATCTACCAAAAAACAACTCTTATTGATGAATAAGAAATATTTCTGTAAAATGACTTACATGGATCTGTATCATGTTTCTTGTCATAGGTTTTCTTCTTTGTCCCCACACCAGTTTGATTTCTTTATGCAATCACCTTCATTTTTATTTACTGTGGAATCATTTTCACAGTAATATTATCTTCACATAAATACATATGATTTAAAGTAAAAGAAATAGTGTCACTTTCATGCATTCTACATAATTGTATGTTTATAATACTGTTATACATAATCGTATGTTTATAATACTGTTATAATTTCTTAAATCTAGTTTAAAAGACTAGGTTTTCTACTACCATTTTAAGTGGTAGATTGCAAATACAGCTGTATTCTAGATAATGTCCGTGATTATTGTAACAATAATAATGATCTGCATGTTCTTAGGTGTTGTAGTTGATGCTCTCCTAACAACTGAAGACATAACTTCTTTATACTAAGGATTGCAAAATTATTGAATGATATTTTAATGGTGTGTTCTATAATTTAAGCACACTGACAACATTTAGTAACCAAAAGGTATGAACTATGATTAACAAGAATAACAGGAATAAGTAATTGTACTCAGGTGGGCTATTCCCATGCATTTGGCTTATTAATAGGATAATTATATGTACATATTCCATAATAAAATACACATTTCTTTACTCCTTCTAGTACCACTAAACATTGTGCTGGCTGATTCTAAAGTATTATCTCATTTAACTCCAGACTAAACTTGTGTTAGGGAGATTTTGACATATAAATAAATCTTTATTAAGAGATTGCACAAAGTAACATCTCCAGCAACTGGTAATTTCCAATTTTCTTTTTATCTTGCAGTATTATCTAGGCTGTTCGGATTCATAAACTAAAGAGATCTCCCTGCCTATGCTTTAAATATGTTTCTGAGTGACACATTTACGAAGACCCCTGTTTTTAACCTTCATCTTTCTGCGTTCAAACAAAGAAACTTGTCCTCTATTTTGGAGCTTCATTAAATCATGATTCCATCTGTGAACCTATAGTTTAGAGACCATGCAGAAAAGTATCCCAGAAACTTAGCAGTGCTCTAATAGTATTGTTAATTTTTAGATGTAAATGACAGAGATTAAATATATAGAGGCCTCCAAACTTAAAGTGAACCATAATGGAAAAGTATACTAGTGATAACTGTTCCTGGGATGCTCAGAATCAAAAATTTTAAGGCAGTAGTATATTTATATTCATACTGTATCTTTTTCTGTAAATTAGACCTAAAGGGACAAGTAAAGCTACAGCAAAGGAGGAAATAGGCTCATTATATTAATTGCATTACTATCTGAGAAGGGGAATAAGAAATAGATTGATTTAACTGAGATTAATGGTGGCATTTTATGCCATATGTATGGATGCATACATTAATTGATTATAGGGAGAGAGGTAATGGCAAGAAAATTAAGGACTTCCATTCAGTGATTATGATTTTTATCTTTATGACATGTCTCTTGCTGATTTTTTCAGCAAAAAAATCCTTAGATCTGTCAACTTAAAACTGCAGTTTTACTTTACATTATATTTGTATTCATTTATCAAAATTTGCAAACATTTATATGATGCTCTCTGATCATATTAATCAGTCACTACCTCCTTCCAACTCCCCTCTAGTGTTCCCACCACCACATCTCCTCAACTTCATGTCTCTTTCTCTGTTTTTCTTATTGATAATCCTTTGAGTTTAATTAGTGCTGTCCATACAACATTCCTATGTGTGTAGGGCCATCAATTGGGATACGTTCAACCTACCATTTGCCACAATCCCAAAGAAAAGTGGCTCTGTCTTCCTCAGCAGCCATTAATTGTCAGTAGTTCCTCAATCAAAGTTTCAACCTCAAGGGCGCCTCCCCTATCTGTACTGAAATTTTGACTGGTCTTGTGCAAGTAACCATAGTATCTGTGAGTTGCTGTGTGCAGCATATGTGCCATGTCAGTATTTCATAACTCTTCTTCCCACCTGCTGGCTCTTACATTCTTTCTGTACTCCCACATCTTTGCAAGATGTTCCCTGGGCCTTGGATGATGGGTGGTAGAAAGAGATGATTCATCCACAGCTGAGCACACATAGTTACTTATACATTACTCTTTAACCAATTATGAATCTCTGTTAATCTTGTATAAATAATATGAAAATTTAATGAGTATTTTAGGGGAATGGGGTATGGATAAGCAGAGAAGAGCTCTTTCCTGTCTACTACACTAAGACAAGTGTTCATATCTCAGCACATAAGTCAAGTGACTCACAAATTCCTAGAACTCTGGCTCCAGGGGATCATCTACATGCTCTTTTGGTCTCTGTGTGTACCTGATACACACATATTCATCTATACTCACACCAATGCACATGTGTGCACACACCCAAATGCCCCTACCTTTACACCAAGGCACATATACATACAAAGACTAAAAAGAAATATTTTTAAACCTTTAAGTATCTTAGATCAATTATAGATTTTTTCAGACCCTAAACTTTGCTGTAATGTCAGACTGGCATTTTATGAATTGCTAGAAGCACATTTATTAGACAATGAAAGGCACAGTGGATTAGATGAGGGAGAATAGTCAGATAACTACTGGGTTCTTGTGGCTTGGTTTAACAGCTTTCTTCTGAACATGCCTAATTATGAGGTTTCAGAGGTAAGTGGCTGGTAATATTTATATAGTTCATGTTGCATTGGGCAAAATGCTAATCAACTGTACCTTAGTCTGTCTCAGAGCTATGCTAGATAGCTATATATCCTTTTGCACTAGTTAGAGACACAGGGATCAAAGCTAGCCACTCTGCCTTCTGATACTGAATCTCTGATAGACTTTGGTTAATGTTCCCCATACTGTGTTGTCAATCACTGGCAATATGAATTTTTTATATATAAGTGTAGTATCTGTTACTAAGAGTGTTTCTTAACAATGGAACTCACTTTTAGGTGATGAAAATCAATGTTTCTATGGTCTCTCAAATTCGCTTGTTGAAGCTGTCTTTTTAGAAGTCTTCTCCCACTTGGTAGTTCCAAGGCTTGGCAGACACATAAACACTCCCTTGTAGCCAAACGGTAAAAATAATGGAGTTTTATATAAAAGTATCAAGTCCTATGTAAAGAACTGAAGACCAAACTACAGGCTTTTCTAGAAGAACCTGCTAGGGAAGCTTATTTAAAATATTCAGTGAATGTACAACAGTTTATGTGCCCTAAATAGATCCACACAGGGAGATGGACAATACTTCAGGCATCCAGGCTTAGCAAAGTGAATATTTGACTGAAAATAAAATTGGAAATCATTACCAGATCATTTCACTCGGGTACCTAGGGATATAGAAGCTAGTACAGTGTAGAGTTTATGAAAACAGGGAATTAGCAGTGGCTAGAAAAAAAAAAGAACAAAAATAAATGGCCCATTTCTCCATCATTTTCAGTGAAAGCATAAGATGTTGTGATTTGAATTTTAAACAAATATGTGTCCAGAATTTTGAATTAGTTAATTAATCATAAACATCATGGGCATTTTGTTATGTGGTTTTTATATTAAACATTACTTTCCTAGATGGGCCAATAATCCCTGTTCCTAGAAGTTATCTGTGTTTGTAAGATCTTTGCAAGTAGTATGTTTGGTAGATAGGATGCTGCAAACTTTTTTAAATATAATATTTATAATTAACCATATCTTAAAAGTTTTTTGGGAGGAAGAAGCTACTATTCTTAGACTCTATACAGAAAGCATTATATATGTTGTTTTTCAGTGGGGATGTCTGTTTCTATTTGTGTCAACTTTCTGGGAATGCTGTCAATAGTCTAATGAATATAGTAGGAGGATTGAAAGAAAGTGTACACAAAGGTAACCACAGCAGTTCTGTATCCAGGAACATTGAATCTGTACTTTGACCAAAGGAACCAGTACAAAATTCTTGAAAAAACAAGGCATCCCACTTGTTTTAGTTCCTACTATATTTACCTTTCTATATGGGCTGATCTTCACATCTAAGTGCAAGTCTAAAACTTTTCTATACTTACATACTTCCTTGTATTCATTAGTTAAGCATTATTTCATATCCGAATTGAGAACTAACAAGGTAGCATGGGTCTTGAACACTGAAGTTGCTTTTTCCAATGAGTGTTCCCAAGCTGTTTGGGCTGGTGAGAACACAAATGTTTGTATTATTGGTGATGTTTTAAGGAATTATAGAAGCAAATCACATTTGCATTATAATATTGAGATCCAGTACTAAGAGATTAAAATTTGGTAAAGTTCTTTAATTAGAGCATTATTTAGAAAAAGAGAGGTATGATAAAACTTCAGTCAAATCTAAGGGTTTTTAATGTATTTCGCTGTTGCCCTTTTCTCTTGTCATAAGAAAGAAAAGATTGCTATTTGATATTAGAGAACAAATATCACTGACATTTGTATCTAATAATGGTATAGAAATTTAATTAGGAGCATGACAGATGACTAACCTGGTCAGTGTGACAAAAGCATCATTTAATAAAAACAATAGATCATAAAATAGCCAGCACATATACATTTAAATTGTACATTTTTGATAATGCAAACCACTTTTGTAATTACATAAGACAGAATTTTGACTTGAAGATGAAGGTTTTGAATAGTCAAATTTCAATGTGTTACTCTGGGGACATGTCTGTATTTGGAAATAACTTGGCTCATATTTCAGGCTTAATGAGCACAGCAACAAACTTCTATTGTATAAATATAACTATGAGAAATTCAATTCCCTAACAAGTCAATATTTAACTAAAATTTTAATTAAAATATTGTAACCATATTTGGTAGTCTTAAAAATACATGATATCAAGCAGGAAGCCAGGCAAGCATTTTGTTTTACCTTCAAAGATAAGACGGCAAACATACAATTTGTGTTTGACATTTTACTACTTATACAAAAAATGACTTTCAAAAGTAGTCTCCAGACATTGTGTTTTATAATATTTCCTTTATTGATAATATTGGAAAGCATTAATACTGCAATAATCATTCTTAATGATTTTGGGTATTGATAACTCAGAACAAGGAATTTTACAAGGGTTTCTATTTTGCAACTACTGAATTTACTCAAAAAACTTTAACATTATCAATTTAAGTCAGAGATGTTATAATATTAAAAAGTCACAGAAGAGAAGAAAAGCTATTGGGCATAAGATTAAGTCATATGTGGAGTCTAATCCAGCACTATGTGCTCAGTAAGCCAATATAGAGAGCCCTTCCTAAGTTTCTACAAATCCCTCTGGTCATTCAAATCAAAGTGGTACTTTCAGTTTAAAGTTATCAAATCATCATTAGTTTCAATAATACCTTGTATTAATATTTTTCGAAAGAATGAGATATATCATTGATGAAAATGGCAAAAAACTCAAATATCTCATGTTGTAACAAATACACAATAAGAAATCAGTTTAATACTAGAACAATCAATAGTACATTCATCACACATTCTTTATAAAGTTTTGCTCTGTAGAAGTATTTCATGAATCAAACAATGATTTCTACATGTTCCTTTACCATAGTATTAAAGCAGTGACTATAATTTATGTGTAAAATGTTGATCAGTCAGGTATTATTTCCTAGTACACTTTTACTTTTGAATATATGATTATATATATAAAACTTCTTGTGGAAATATGGGAAAATAGTTTTCTAAAGTTATAGAAGCCAGGTTATAATATTCTGACAAACTAATAATTGTCTTAATTGTTCTAAAAATTCCTGGCTGACAAGCTGAAAGTCTTAGCTTATATAACTCAAAGAAAGAGGAGGTGGGGGGGATACTTGACATCACCTTCAAGGACAACTTTGAATGTTAATGTTTCTCTTTTCAGTCTCCTGGAAGAAAGAGTTTTATTAACCAGTGCAAGATCTAGGATGTCAAATTCATGATGGGCAGTATACATTTCACACACAAAATAGGAGCATAGTCATTTTATCATAAATTCCTTCACTTGAAAATGTAGCATGAAAATCTAGAGAGAATTATAAAGAAGTTATCTTAGAGTAATCTAAAATATTGAGGCTTGAAATATAAAAGTCCTAGGATTAAAGTGTTCATGCATTTGAAATTGTGGTTCATCCATCCTAATAAGGTCACCTACAATTTTCATAACATTTGAATAGCTAAGAAGGAGACTGATAGGTCCCAGGCATTACAATTTTGTATGTACAGGCAGTAGGATTGCCAGAAACTAAAAGACAATATTTCCAAACTATCTTTCCATTAATGTGTTATATAACAAAATACTTTAAGAAGAAAACTAGTTATCTAGAAGATGTAAATACCAATTAGAGGAAATCCCCATAATAGTGTACTGTACTGAGATTTTGGGGAACTGCAGCTCCAGGTAGGGATGTTTTTGCCAAATTCTTGTAAAATTTTATTTCTTGAAACATGCATTAAGATATTGATAGCTGTGAGTAAGCAAATGGTAGAACTAGAGAAAACTAGCAAGGAAATGTCTCTTTAGACAGAAGATACTTAATAATGTGAAATGAGATGCTGTGAAAATGGATACTGGATTTGGCAACCTTTGAAAGAAATACTTTGATGTGATAGTGGGCAGTGAAGGTCAAATTAACTAAGCACAGAAGATAATTTTAAAAATATAATATTTTCCAGTGAATATTAACATATTAAATAGAAAATTCAGACTTACAGGTCAAACGTGATTACTTTCTTTCAATGGTAATTGGAAATTTTAGTAAAGTAGACAATACCAAGGATGCTAGAAATACAGATGATTAAAGACAAAGTCCTCGAAAAGGTAGAGAGTGTGTGAGAAGAAGTGCACTCTACCTGTAGCCTTCACAATGTATGATCTGCCATCATACTCTGGAGTTCAAATGAAATAGAGAATATAATTACCAAGTAAACTAACAGAAATGGTTTGAAATCAGTTGAGGTTATTGAGTGATTGCATTACTCCATGTGTGGGAGAAAGAACTCACATGCACTTTGGAAGAGATGTTTTTAATATTTACTTTTGGATTATTTTCTTTCAGGTGCTTCAAGAAGATCTAGAGCAGGAACAAGTCAGGGTCAACTCTCTAACTCACATGGTGGTAGTGGTTGATGAATCCAGTGGCGATCATGCAACGGCTGCTTTGGAAGAACAACTTAAGGTTAGATGTTTTTAACATTTAATTACAATTAATGTATTTAGAAAACTCAGAATGTAATTCATTTAATGTAGGTAAATTAATATATTAATCATTCTCCACTTGTGCATTCTCAGTTTCATTAACTTAACAATGGTGCACACACTACTTTCCATGCCTTTGAGGAAATCCACAAATTCAGATCTAATTTTTCTTATTGTACTTAAAATGCATGCATTAGAGAACTATGTAAACAATACTAGTTATATATGCTTCAAACCTATGATCTGAGTGTGGGCAAAAATTAACTTGAAATTTACTAAATTATGAAAATGTGAGTACCTTTGGTATTCATTCCTTTAATCTTTCAGTTTTTGTTCTCATGAAAACATTGAGTGTTTTAAATGATAAACGTTAATTAGAATAGATATTCATCCATTCAAACCTCCTTTCCAACCTAATTTAAGGTATTTTTGCTTAAGGAATGTATGAAGTATGGTAGCAAATGCCTGTAATTCTAGCACTTCAGTGGTAGAGTCATGAGTATTGGGCGTTTGAGGCCATACTCAGCTTCACAATAATCAGCTTTGGTTAAATGAGAACCTGCCTACCCCAGGCCAAAAACAAGGATGGAGAGAAGTCTCAGAGGTTAGTGCAGTTGCTTTTGCAAAGGAACAGTAGCCACATGGCAACTATCTGTATCTAGATAAAAGGGCTCTGACCCATATTCTTACCTCAGGGGACTCCTGCCAACACATGGTGCACAGAAGTACACTCAGGCACCTACAGATACACATAAATGAAAAATAAATATTAAGAACAACAGACAAAAATGATAATGTGGATATTTCAAAGTTCTGTTCTATGTGTGCATGCCCAAGTATGTGCATATACGTACGGAGCCAGAGATGGAAAGTGGCTGTCCTCCTCAACCACTCTCAACCATAGTTATTGAGACAGGGTTTCTCTCTCAACTTGAACTCCTCAATTTTGCCAGACTGGATGGCCAGCAGATCCCAGTGATCCTCCTGTCTCCATCTTCCAATCCCGGGTACTGTGATTCTGGGTATGCATCACTTCTCCTTCCTTTTTACATGGGTGTTTAGGGATCAACTCCTGGTGCTCTTGGATGCATGAGAATCACTTTGTTTACTAAACTATCTCCTTAGTCTGCCTCTTATAAGGTTCACTGGGCCCAAGAAAGGGCTGTCCTTCCTTTGTGACAGATAGGGGCCACAAGTTTAATATCTCAAAGGATCCCCTCCATTACAAGTTGAAGTGACTTTATGTGCATAAAGTAGTTCCTAACAGTAGCTCCAACCTAACCTATAACAGATTCTAAATTCTTATCTTTGTATTTTTGTCTGTTGTGTTAATTATTTTTTTCATTCCAGTGAAATGTCATGTCCTTGAGTTACTGCTTTAGACTGCCAGTCTGCAACAATGCCATTTCATTTTCTGTTATTAAGTGACAAAGGAGTAAAAATTTTCTAATAGATTGAATATTTTTACCACAAAGCATCACTATTTATTTCAACCTATGTCAGTTACTTATATTCTAATAATATTGCTGAGATCTGAGAACCTTTATGCTGTAGTCTATGGTAATATATCATGAAAGTTAGGGTCAATTTTGTATTGCACACGTACATACGGCTGACAGAAAAAAAAAATACTGAATTTGAAAAAAACTCCAAACTTCTGATGTGAAAATGACTAATTGTTGGGAGACAAAAATCCAATACTCAACCTTTTTCCATACCTTTTCAGAAAAGATTTTAAAAGCCTGTAGACCAAAATTCCTTCTGAATGGTGACTGGTTAAAAAATAAAACAGAACATTTTATAAGACAAATAATATTTCCAAATACTAGAAACACATTGGCTTTAGCTGCCCTAACACAAGTAGCCTTAGGATATAATTATTTAAGGTGATGCTTTTGCGACAGAAGCAGCTTGAGAACAGTCCATAGAACTCATAAATGAAGACTGGGTTAAACTTCATATAAGGAAAATTGTGAGTACTGAGCATAAGGCTTAATGTAGTCATTTAGAAAGCTATTTTCTGAGGCCTGAGAGATGACCCAGAGTTTAAAACTGATTGATTCTCAGTTATGGGCATGGGAGTTTTGATCCCAGCACCACATAAAGCAGGGTTGTAACCCAGCTCCATGAGGGTATAAGAGACAGGAAAATCACTAGGGCTTGCTGGCCTCTAGTCTAGTATGGGAACCCCATTTAGAGGAAGAAACTGCCTCAAGATAGTAGGTACAAATAAAAGAAAACCCCATACCCTCCTTTGACCTCTCTATACATGAGTATGTGTTTCCATACACTCACACAGACACATAAAGAAACACACATGCATAAATAATGAGAGAAAGAAATTTGCTTTTATTATTTTCATTTTTTATTTTATTAGCCCAGATATAGCTGCTGAAGTATATGTGCATGTCTTATATCTTTTATTTGCAGAAACACAGTGCACACCTAGCTGCCTGTGATTGCCTTTTCCATTAAGTAACTGTCAACCACTATCTTCCAGAATCCTGACAAAGTGTTATTCCTTATTTAAGGTCATCATTTTGACTCTGTATCAAATAGCCTTATTTCACTTTTAAGTAGTCTAGACTAATGTATAAAAGGAGAGTGCTATGTGGAATTAAGTGGAGCGAAACATCACTTTATAAAATGTTTCAAGTCTATTAAACAATGGCAACATTAATATTTTATTTGTTTTGTTTGAGGGATGGCAACAGATGTGTTTGTGTGTGTGTATGTGTGTGTGTGTGTGTGTGTGTGTGTGTGTAAAATGCATAAAGACAAAATAAGAGTGATGAATATTTTCTACTCACTAAAAATTTATCATCTCTCTCTCTATTGGGAAATTTTAAACTCTTACATTCTAGTAACTTACAGTATATAATAAAATTTTGAGAACCATAGCCATCAGCTGTGCTGTGGTAGAATATTAATATTTTTATTCTTCCAAATTTTTTTTGTCATCCAACTTTTCTTTTCCTTCTTGCTTTAATCTTCTTATCCTCTGTTGGCCAAGGATCTACTCAGTGATTTTATAAAACCAACTTCATAGTTTCTAATATGAGTGACTTTTCCAACATGCAATACTCTTCTTTCTGTGCTTGGCTTATTTCAATTAAATTATTGTTATTGCACCAGGACATTCTTAGATTGGAAAAGGAGGTCTAGGAAGTAGCAAACTGTTTATTGCAAATATTGAATTCAAACAAGAATGCAATATGTTTAAGTGCTTTAAGAGAGGTCTGATGTGTATGTCATTCTGAATGCTGTGAATGTGTGTTGCTCTGATTGGGTTGATAAATAAAATGCTGATTGGCCAGTAGTCAGGCAGGAAGTATAGTATAGGCAGGATAAGCAGAATGAATTCTAGTACCAGGAAGCCTGTGTCAGGAGTCGCCAGCCAGACACAGAGGAAGCAAGATGTGAAGACAGAACTGAAAAAAGGTACCAAGCTATGTGGCTAAACATAAATAAGAATTATGGGTTAATTTAAGTGTAACAGCTAGTCAATAGTTAGCCTGCGCTAATGGTCAAACAGTTTTAATTAATATAAGCCTCTGTGTGTTTACTTGGGTCCAAGCGGCTGCAGGGCCATGGGAGCTGGACAGGACTAGAAAAAACTTCAGCTACAGAGGTCCTTCTCTGAGTATGCCCATCAGTATGCCTTCTACCAAATAAATTTTATACCACTAGAATGCAGGTACATATGCAATAATTTTATCTAGCCTCATCAAGTAGAAGCATAATTTTCTGTCACACTATAGATAACTTTAGATACAAAACATGATTTTTAAATATGATTCGAAACAGGAACCACCATGAAGGCAATGAGAGTATATAAAGAAGTTGTACAATGAATTTTTCCAAGTACTTTTACAATTATGATTATCAGAAATGACAGAGTTAATGTAGATATACAAAAAAATTTCCAGGCAATTAATTACATCATTTTGTAACTTGTTATTATTGTTAATTTTCATTTTAGCAAATGAAATATGTGGGCATTGTGCAGATTACAGAAGAAACAGAAGAAATGTGTCATAAATCAGATAATGTTAAATGTTTAAAAAAATGAAGAATTTTTGAAAGTAAAAAGTATATTAAACATATTTCTTCAGAAAGACTATGTCATTCCTGATTCTGTCAAGGCTAATGAGTGAAGTACATAACTCTAAGTATTTATAATATATATGAATGACAACAATAAGTACTTTTCTTTCTGCACTTGACTTATTTAACATTTATTACTATTTGTAACTGGAAGTTTTCTCCATCCTGCCCAGTCCGTGCACTCCTGTGACCCACTTATAAAATAATCACTCAGAAGCTTATATTAATTATAACTGCTTGGCCATTAGCTCAGGCTTATTACTGACTAGCTATTATATTTAAACTAACTAATAATTTTTATCTTTGTTTAGGCACGTGGCTTGGTACGTTTTCTCAGTTCTGCCTTGTCATCTTGCTTCCTCTGTGTCTGGCTGGCAACTCCTGACTCAGCCTTTCTCTTCCCAGAATTCTCCTTGTCTGCTTACCCTGCCTAATCTTCCTGCCTGGCTACTGGCCAATCAGTGTTTTATTTATCAACCAATCAGAGCAACACAAAATCACAGCATATAGAATGACATTCCACAGCACTTCCCCTTTTCTGTCTAATCAAAAAGGAAGGTTTTAATTTTAACAGTAAAATTACATATAATAGAACAGTTATCAATCAAGAATGGTATTTATAATATCTAGTCTATTTGTATTTGCTAAAACAAAGGAAAATATTTTATCTATCGTATATTTGTGAGTGTAAAATATTATATTTGATTTATCTTTTATCATAATCAAGGAAAATTATAACTATCTAGTCTTCAACTACATCAAAGGCCCCAGAAAGATATAATATTACCTAAGTAAACAGGAAGTACATTGTAAGCAACTTCCAAAATTCTGGAAATGATAGCGAGAGCTGGCTACCTGGACATTCATCCAAAGTTCCTCTGCAACATTGGGGTATTTATATTCAGACCATAGGCCTAGTCTATCCATCACTTTTTTGTGTCCTGTAGAATGTCTGGAAGTTTCTTCTGCAAAGCAGGAACTTGAAGGACCACCTCGCCTTTCAAAGTTCGGTCACCTTCCTATGGGTCCTGCATGTCCAGTTTATATAACATATTGTCAATCAGTTGACACAAGAACATTTTTTTTGCCCAGTGGCTTACTTTTCCCACAAAGAAAGCAAACGCTATAATGAGTTTTTTCAATGCCCATCATTTTCCTTGAATTAATTGGTGTTGCCAGGAGCAAATGTGTCTCACTGTCCAGAAAAGTCTAAGTTTTTAAACATTTTAAATGCCATATTCCATAGGTTTTGAAGTATTTGAAAATTACCTACCTAATTGAGTTATATCTCTGTATACCTAGAAAACTTAACTAACATGAATATAAGTTTATCATAGATGACTAATTGTTAATCTCTATTTTTTAATTATACATTACAATTTCAAATGAGTTGCATAAACAAAACACTTTAAACACGAATAGAAATATACATACAACAAAATTAACTTTAAATTTGTATCAATGAACTACAATCCATAGCAATGTAAAACATTTTAATAAAGTTGTTGCTCTTTAAAAGTAGATTTAATAATCAATCTATCCTTTTATCCTATCGTATCTATATCCTATATTTTTATATCATATCCCCTTTCCTTCTTTTACAAAGAGATTGACTATGACCAATAACAATTTGTAACCAACAACCTAAATAAAGACCAACAACCATAATCCATTTTTTGGGAATGTGGGCATAGTGGTCTAGGCTACTTCTTGCTGATAGGGGGCGTTGGTAGTCTGATGGAGATTCTGAGAAAAATTTGAGATAATAATCAAGTCCTGGGAAGACCAGCTGTAACCTTTGTTGATTGGACCATCTGTTAAGGTTCAGGAGGTCTGACTTGATCAAATCTGATCCATCTTAACCTGGAACAAATCCATAGCCTTTTGCTTTCTGTGGAAACAAAAACAGAGCCTCCTTTCTAAAGCAACATATCCTTAGATCCAAATACCACACACACACACACACACACACATACACACACACATGCACACACACACACACACACACACACACACACACACACACACACACACACTGGTTTAATTGTATTGTAGCCTTTACAATCAAATGTTTCTCTGCAGTTAAAAATCACAAAGATAATATAATCCAGACTTTCTGTGCAATTTCCATCTTAATGTGACTTATTTTTTATATTACTTTCACTTTCTCTTTAAATATTTTACTTTTTAAAACTTTCTATGTCCTTACATAACTGTATATATTCCTTTTCCTGTCTCTTCCAAGCCTATGTCTTTTTTTTACATTCATTTTAATCTATTTAGGGTTTATCTCACCTGAATTTGTCTTATTGTGAATCTATTGCTTTAAATTGTAGTATGACTAGAACTGAAATGGCAGCTTTTGCTGCTGGCTCTGCCCACCTCAGCTTTCCATTATGGCAGAAGTACATTTACTGCTAGCTCTGGGGGAACCATGTTCATTGCTGACTCTGTGAAGCACTGAGTCTATGCTTGCATCCAGCAGTGTGTAGCCCAATAACTGTTTTTTTGTTTGTTTGTTTGTTTGGTCTCTACTAGCAAAAGCTATATCCACCACACACCATGTTGTGTGGCTTGCAGACGCCACTGTGTACAGTGGCAGGAATCCACCATGCTGCACTGAAGGCTACATGCCACAGCATCTCTGCACATTGGTGTCTCTATATCTCAACCCACATGAGACATGAAGTGGAAAGCTGTTTTTGGCTCCATTATTTTGTGTTTAGAAGCCCTTTTTAAACTCTTTAAGGCCTTATGGAAATTCAAGAGCCCCATGTTGGTACTCCAAATGTAGTCAGAAGTTTTCCTGTGTCTTGCCTGGCCCATGGTTAGGACAAATCTGTATACACACACACACACACACACACACACACACACACACACACACACACA
>CABHPQ010024250.1:0-10711 GCA_902168405.1 Peromyscus aztecus | reverse complement strand
ACACACACACACACACACACACACACACACACACACACACACACACATATACATTTACACATATACATCACACTTACTCTCACACATACACTCACACACACATATACACATGAACATATACACTTATGTATTTGTGTGGGGAGGCGTGGCCTGGACATACAGATATTCCAGTGTCTTGTATAATATTAGAGGAACCAGTCTCAATATTATACATCCCAGTGGCTCAGGAGAGAGAACTACTGATGGCGAGGACTATTTTCGGGGAAAATGAATCTCAGCACACTGAGCTCTTAGTCCATTCACTTTAATTCCTCACATCGTCTCTTGCTTTACAGTTATATATCCCCCCAAAATCACAATCCTCCCCTCCACCCAGGACACCCAGCTTGAGTTTCCTCAGGCAGTGATCGTCCTCTATCAGGATCAAATGGAGGGGTGATAAGAATCACAAAGAGGGGCAATAGTTGTTAATTACCATTTGCAACCCAAAGGGGAAAGGACTAATGAATTAACTAAAGGCTAAATTTGGGTAATATCTAAGAAGAGGGATCTTATGTGCACAACTATAATCTTAAATATGTTTGGTAAAAGATGTTAAAAGTCTATAAGTTGCTAGGTCAATGGGAGAAAATAAAACTGTCCTCTTTTTCCCTGTGGTTCCTATCTGTCCAAGCTGTCTGCCGTTTTTCTGCAGGGTGGGGGAAAGTGTGCTCAGTCTCTAGGCAATCTGTGTACAGGTAGATGCCTGTGGTGATAATCAAAGGGAGATCTCGAATTAGAGGTAAGATTTGGGAAAGAGGAAGTTAAGCTTAATTGGTACATCCGTCAGGCCTTCTCAAATGGGTAGCCTGGATGCTTAAGTCTGTTCTTAGAGAGTACAGAGGTATCTCTGATAAGGTACTTTCCTCCATCGGGGATGGACCTGGCTGGATGCTGCCAATGATGATAATTACAGGGAGACTTGAACTGGGGTTCTGGCTGAGCATAGCTGTTAGCGCACAGGTTATCTAAATATTCCTAGAAGTGGTTAGTTAAGGAGTTAGAGGTCTAAAGTTAGTAAGGCTGTAAGAAGGAAGGGTCTGAGCTAAATTGTATAAAGCTATTACTTAATGTCTATCTGACCTAGGCGGAGTCCCCTTGTGGAATTTACCTTAAGTCAGGAGACTTGTATGTGGGCTGCTATCATTGTTAGTCCTTGAAAGTTCAGCGCCCACCTGGGTGGTGTCTCCTTGTGGAATTTAAGTCAGGAGACTTGCAGGTGGGCTGTTATCACTGTTAGTCCTCAGAAGTTGGGCGCCCACCTGGGCAGTGATTCCAGTAATCCTTGAAAGTGGCTGAGGGAGATATCTGATTCCAGAGAAAGCCTTTCCTGAGGCTGTTCTCCAAATTCCTGGAATGCGTATGTCCAGAGAGTGATTAGTCCACACTGTTAGCCCTTCTTAGGGAAAAATCAATTGGGAAAACTATGAAGGCACACATGATTTTCATAACAGAATACAGCTGATATATAACAAGCCACGTAACACCAAAAATTCCTTGGAATTTGGCTTCCTCTGGAGGAATTCCCTGATCCCTCCAGGTAGTGACGTTGCCATAACCAGCTGAGTTCTTATATTCCTGCGGCCTGCAGCATCAGTGGTCACCAGGCTATTAATTAACCGCCTCTGTTCAATTTGTAAATTACATGTGACATCTCTCATAAGGATGTGTTCTATTGACTGAGAGGCAATCCTCAATGTAAAGGCATAGGGAGAAAGAGTCTGGGATAAGCATAAGAGTGTGGTGGAGCCCAGTGTGGCCCTGGCCCAAGAGATAGCAAGTAGTTCATCAGTCTGTTAACCACATCCATTTCAAGCCTTATGGGTGGAAAGCAGGTTTTAAATCTCTTTCTTTGAAGAGACAAACTTGTGTACTTAACATTCCTGGTTTTGCTAGTGCTTATCTGGGAACACAAGGACCTAAAAGAGGGGAAAGATAATTCTCGAAAACATTAAACCCTGTAGAAGTAGGCAATAAGCATTATTTATGACAATATGGATGAAAAATCTTGATGCTCCTTTTTTACTTCTATTTTTTTAATAAAATGCACCTTGAATACAAAATGATCATTTAAAGCATGATACCAAAAATACATTAACTGAATTGTCCATAAAACAATAATTGTAATTACTATCACTTTGTGTGCTTATTGTTTTGAAATAATTTTACACACATTGTAGGAAATATAAGTCAGGTATAAAAATGAGAAAATCAATGCATAGCAACGTTAAGTTTAAGACCATATAGCTTGTAAATGAGAGAACTAAGGTTGGTACCCAGATGTGTGTAATACCTCCATCTGGACATAATCTCACAATTTCATAGAGTAAAATTGCTATTTGACCTTAAAAAAATTTGCAATTTTTCACAGTTCTGAGTTACCCATCAGCAAAAAAAAAAAAAAAAAAAAAGGATAAGGAAACACATTTAGCACAGCCATGCATTTTCTCAACTGAAATCATTAATGTATACATAATATCTACATCTATACATAATAGATCATACACAATAGAGCACACAAACATACCACCTACATACTACTTAAAGTATTAAAAATATTTACATATTTTCCTCTCCTAGACCAGTCTTGCCTCACAGGCAAGCCACTGTCTAGGTACAGCTGTTTGGGGCCCTTGGGGTATGGTTGGTGTATATGAGGAACTGGGGATTAAATTTAATTCCTTTAAATTTAAATATGAAAGTGACACGTTATTCAGTTGTAAACAAATTATGTTTTGGATAGCTTGAATATCTAAAAGCATTTTTCATTGTAGCTTTTATGAACTCCTAATGCATTTCAAATCTTTCTCATGAAAACTGAACATCCAAATAGGAAGTTTTGTAAGGAGAAAATTCATATTAGTTTTCAAACGATTTCATGGATATGTAACTTGTGGTAATTTATTTCAATATCTGTATGTAGCTGGCCTACAGTCAGGACAAATCTCTCTCACCCGCCAGTTCTGCAGCTGCTTAGACTCAACCAAGTAAACACACAGAGACTTATATTACTTAAACTGTTTGGCCTAATGGCTCAGGCTTCTTGCTAGCTATTCTTATATCTTAAATTAACCCATTTCTATTAATCTATAAGTTACCATGTAGCTCGTGGCTTACTGGTATCTTAACATCTTCTCAAGGCAGTGGCTGGCAGCATCTCTCTGCCTCAACCTTCCACTTCCCAGAATTCTCTTCTCTCCTTGTCCCACCTATACTTCCTGCCTGGCTACTGGCCAATCAGTGTTTTATTTATTAACTAATCAGACCAACACATCTAACATACAGAACATTCCACAGCATCTGTATGCTACAGATAGTTGAAAAAACAGTTTTTAGATTTTTAGAGCTCACCTTAATCTTGGGGTTATGACTTTTTATTTGAGTCATAAACTGCTATGTTCAATTTATTAACTGAACTCAAAGAAAATAATAATACTCACCATATAAAGTTACTAAATATCTAAATATATCCAAATATATTGTAACAATAATGTTTTGCTGCTAATAGTTTTAAATTAAATATATTCTAAAGAGAATTGTGATGTTTTGTCTCCAGAAAACACCAAATCCTTATACTGTGACATTAACAAATAGTGATTCCTGGAGTCCTCAGAAAAGTGCACACATAGAGCTTGAAGGATTTCCAGAAGGCAATATGCCCATGCTCTCCCATACTCAGAATGATTGCAACAATCTTTAACTTCCTATAAAACTTCACAAAAATTTTATACTTCCAACTTCCTCAAAGATAACAACTGACTGAAAATACTTCTGGTTACTTTTGCTATATTCTCAAATTAAGGTAAATAAAATTGCATAGCAAGTACTTCTTCATACCTGCATTATTTTATACTTGTATTTCTGATATAAATCTATGCTGCATAACAGTAGTCATTGATTCTCATTGCTGAATAGTATTAATTTATATAAATATATTCAAATTTTTATTATAAATGCTACTGTCCAAAATCATGATTTGATTCCAATTCAGAAGTATTATGTATGACACAGTTACAGAACAATATTTTAAATACCATTATGTGAACATAAAGGCACATTTATATTAAGCTTATACATGGTATTGAAATTTTGGAGAGTGTGGCATGCATGAATTTACCTTTATAGATATTACAATCTTCCAAATTTTATGGAAAAAGTTATACAGTCTCTAATAGCTAATTATCATATTGCTTCATTTAATTTCTTTGATATTTGATCAACATACTTGCTAATTTAAAACTTTTTGTTGAATGTATAGTGATATATCATGTTTTTCATTCTTATATTTGGACAGCTAATGAGTTTAAGTCCCATTTCAGTTGTGTTTTGGGCATCTAAGTGTCTCCTTTTGTGTGATACCTGTTTTTCTATTGCACGATCTACTTTTATTTTAGTAATTCATTGTAAGAATTTAAATAAGTATTCTGGACACCAATCTTTCTTCACCTAGCACTTCACCTAGCACTGTTTTGAGAGCAAGAGATTGGTACCCATATATTCTATACAGATTTTATCAAGACAGCAGTACTTACTGCAAAAATCAATGATGCTTAGTATCACATTTGTAATAATATATTCAAACGTTTATATATACACCCAGATCAGGTTAAGAACTCTAAGCAGTTGAATTTTCAACTAATCTGTTAGACTACCACCACTATGCTTAGTGGCAGCATTGATAATAGTTGTAGTGTAAAAGATGATAAGAGAGAGTTAAACATGCCATACCCACTACACCAAGCATTATCATTTATCCAATACCAAGTGGTCAGCTCTGAATGCATATACATTCAAGCAACACTAAACAAATGGTGTGTGTGTGTGTGTGTGTGTGTGTGTGTGTGTGTGTGTGTGTGTTAACAATAATAAGTAAGGAAGAAGAGACCATGATGTAGAGAGGAAGCATAAGGAGGTACATGGGAGGGCCTGATGGAAGAAAGTGAAGGGGAAATTACGTAATTATATATATTTTATTTAAATGAATAATAAAGAGGAAAAAGAAAATATTGAAGGTTATCTCAATATGGAACAATATTAGTGCCATTAGGAAAACTATTTGAACTGAATTCCTCTGAATGAAATGCAATGACATACTTGAAAAACTGAGTGGAACAGAAGATGAATAATTGAGAGTTAGTGTATTAGATGATTAATGTAATTAGGGAATTTGTTTACAAGTGCTTACTAAAAGGAGACTTATACCCTACAAGAGAGACTAGGAAATAGATGTGCTACTTTTTGAGGAGGTTTCACAAAGATGGCTCTTATGTCAGTCTCAAAGACATATCTGAGTTAGAGAAGATTGATAGCCCATAAAAGTAGATAATTAATTTACAGTTATATGTTTCTAAAGTAAGAATTATAAGAAAAGGAAGTTCACTGTAAACAATTTAAGGAACCTGAGGGGGTGACAATTCTTTTCTCATTAACCAGTTCGTCAATAAACACTATTTGTACTTGTTTCTTTCAATTTACGTATTATTTGTGTCTGTAGTACTTCAACATAAATTTGAAAATCAGCTTTTTAGTTGATGTTAAAAATTATGTTGTAGTTGAAAGTGTATTATATTGAAATTGTAGGTGAATTTGTAAAGGATATTTTTATTAACATATCTTTCAGTTCATAGATGTGGAATAACTTTCATATACTTAGTGTTTTGTTATTTCTTTTCAATACTCTTTGAAGTTTTCAAATTAGAAGGTCTTGAGCTTGTTAAAGATATTACCTGAGGGTTTTGTTATTTTTGTTGTTATAAATAGTATGCTTGAAATAGTTCATTATCAGTTTGCTTTTTCTGATTTGGAAGAATACAATTAAGTTTCGTTTGGGGATTTGCATCAATAGACTATAAGTTTACTTATTAATTTCAGCAGTTTATAGAAACAGTGTAGATATATTAATAGGTTGTTTGTGAGTGATGACTGTTTTATTTCTCTCCTTCCAATCATTATTCACTTTATCATTTTTTACTTGCCTTATTGGATAGTGAGTCATCCTTTTAGGTGTCACAGGCAAGGCTACTAATCCATAGGTTTGTTGTAGGTACCTGTGGCCTTTAAGTGTTCTAAGATATTTTATTAACAAAATTGTTTGGGGGAGTCAATTCTAGTAATAGAACACATTTGTGAATTTTGTGATAAAATAACTTGATTTATGAAACAAATGTGACTGAGGTATATAAATCATTTATATGGTAGTATATTTTATTTATTAATATATGTTTAACATTTTCTCATTATATCCATAAAATTCAGTTATCTACTTTTATGTCAACTTGACACATTGAGTCATCTGACAGGAGAAACCCTCAATTAAGAAAATGCCTTCATATGATTGGGCTGTAAGCAAGCCTGTAGGGAATTTTCTTAATTAGTGATTGATGTGGGAGGCCCCAACCATTGTTGGGGAGTGTCCTGGATTCTATAAGAAAGTAGGCTGAGCAAACCATGAGGAGCAAGCTAATAATAAGCATTAGTAGGCATACAATTTCTATTTTATTTTCATTTTCTTTTATATTTCCACGTTCTAGATTTTTTAATTTATGTTTAAGTTTAAGCAGTTTCCATATTATATATTTTTAGCAATTGAGCTGCCAAAATGACAACATAGTCATATAATGTTATATTTGACCCACATAATAATTTATAATCATTTATTATGTAATTTATGAAATTGAGATATGATGTAAAGGAAGAAATTTCTAACCTTTCTAGCAAATGCAGTTGATCTGATAGTTCTTGGCCTATTTACCCTCATATCAACCTGAGGAGAAATCAAGAAGCTCTTGATTTCTTTAACATGGGCTTTAAATCTAGGTCATCCTCATCAATCCTCCATTATCTCAGGATTATTTAATTCATTTTACTTTGTACATATATCAAAATTTGTGATTTTTTTCCATATGTAGTGGTATACATCTATAATCCCAATATTGGGAAACTGAGACAGGAATATCATGAATTTGAGATTTTTAATGATTAAAAAACTGAGTCATTTCTTATAGACTGTAGACTGTTTCAAGACAATATTTAGAATGGAACACAGGAAGTATCTGCTGTTCATAATTTGCTTTCAACTACAGTATATATTGAAGCTTAGTCCTGTTTAAGATGGGAAAGTGAAAGGTGTTTCAGGTCTTTTGTGAAGTTTATATCTTCTGGGCTTCAGAGAAAATATGAAAATTTGTAATTTTAATTCCTACAGACATGTTTGATGTGTCTTTATTACTATTTTGTAGCATTTTAGAATTTTTGTATTTGGTGAAAAGCTGATTTTCTATCATCTGAGCTGCAAATCTTCACCACTCCCTGCCATCTCAATAATTGCTCACCACTTCCAGAGTACTTCATATGTGTAGCCCTGTCTGACTTTAGCATAAGAAGGGTTTGAGACTACCAGGACAGATACTGCTACCTGCTTTTTCCTAGGGGCACATAACTGAAACAGACTTTGTGCCATGATTGAGTTTCCCAACGGGTGTCACTGAATTGGGCAAGCACAGGACTTTTTTATGCTGTCTATAAATTAAGATTAGGGCTGCTCGCATTAGTACTTTCAAACATTGTTTCTGTATTATTAGTGATTGGTAAGTTTTCACAATCTGTTTTCTGAGATGGATAGGTCAGAATGGCATACAAAACTGGTTCTCAACCTATGGGTCACAACCCCTTTGGGGATTGAGTGGCCCTTTCACCTGAGTTGCATATCAGATATCCTGCATATCAGATATTTACATCATGATTCATAACAGTAGCAAAATTACAGTTATGGAGTAGCAACAAAAATAATTTTATGGTTGAAGGTCACGACAACATGAGGAACTGTACTAAAGGGTTCCTCATTAGGAAGGTTGAGAACTACTGCCATAAAACCTTTGCTTCTTCAGGCCTTCAAATTTACCACAAATTACTGGTAAGATAGTTATTTACTAAAGAAGAAAGAGGAGGATTTACAAGATGGTCATCAGTGTTTATAGTTACACTGGTGATATTCATCTCTGAGATATTAACCAGAAAGGTAAGGAGTCTGTCTACTTCAGAGTTCCACGTTGTAAGGAGCAGTAAAATATCTACCAACCAAGGAATTGCTGAGAATGTGGTGAATGCTATAAAGAAGTTTGCATGGTAGAATGTTCCTTACTTTCTGGTATCACTGTTGACTAGATCTGCGGGAGCTGGAGAATACAGAGTTTACTAAGCTGCCAAACAACATTAAATAACACCATGCAAATAAGAAAGATGGGGTGGCCTTTGTGCATGTATTCATTATCACTTCTTAGAATTCATAAAGAAAATAATATGTGGAACTGAATGGAATGGTAGACAAAGCGTGTGATTCTGTCATTACATTTTCAGTATAGTCACCAAGGCAAAATTTCATTAACAAGTCTGACAGTTAAATTTACTGCTTAAAATTAAGTACCATCAAACACTACAAAGTCTTTATCTAAAAATGCAAGTATTTTCGGGTTTTCCATGTGATTAAACAAATGTGCAGTTAGAATGTCATATATGTCTTTGATCAGATTATATTAAGGTTAAAATTCTTGTTAAGTGGGTTAGATAACATATGTGCATGCTTTAGAGTAACCATCAACCTGTTTCATATATTTAGGCAGGAGTTAGCACAAGATCATTTAAAGAGAACTAAGAGGATTTTTATGATAAACTTCCAGTAAGTGTTTCTTGATACTCCAGACTGTGTTTTTCTACCCTACATCATATTTTGAGGAAGGTATATGATGTGCCATTTTATATTCACCTTCGGTTAACAGTGTGCAAAATCTTCGAATTTGAGAAAAAGTCAGAAAAAATGTCAAAACATTATTCAGAAAGACTGCCACATTTCTTGCTTCATAATGGTTTTATGTTTTTTCTTTCAATAAGTAACTTGATGTGATTATTGTTTTACATCTGTTGAGATGGAGCTGCTTATATTGGTAAGTGCATGGTTACTTATAAATTGAAAATTAGGATTCAAGAAAAAGTTAGTTTTCAGAAGGCCTATTCTGTAGCCAGAAGTTTTCCTGTGTCCCAGCTGGCCAACAGTCAGGACAAATATCTCCCACTTGCATCCCCCAAGTAAGCACACAGAGGTTTATATTAATTATAACTGCTCGGCATTTAGCTCAGGCTTATTACTGACTAGCTCTTACACTTAAATTAACCCATAATTCTTATTTATGTTTAGCCACATGGCTTGGTACCTTTCCTCAGTTCTGCCTTGTCATCTTGCTTCCTCTGTGTCTGACTGGCATCTCCTAACTCAGCCTTCCTCTTCCCAGAATTCCATGCATAATTAATTTAGCTGGGGTGTGTTATCAAGTCTTCAAGTGAAATAAAAGGCTGCTTGCCGCCTCCGTCTTTTTTGAAGCCCACTCCTTTGTGACTGCTCCATTGTGTGGTCCATGGCATGTGACTGTCTTCTTTAGTAGGGCATATTCCTAGCATCACTTTATTTCTTAGTACCAAACACATCAGAAACAATTTAGCACTCTTATTCAATCACAGACATCCTTAACTTCGAGGATTGCTGTGCTTAAGTTTTACCCCCCAGGATTGTTAAATTCTTGTCATTTACCTAAATGTTCTTTTGACCCTTTTTTACATGTGCTTTGAAAAAGCAACTAAACCAAACAATGGGATCCAGACAACAAATGTTCTTGATTTGGATAACAATATAAGATATGAATAAAGTGAAAGGGAAAAACCCTCTCAAATGTAAATTTGAGCATAACTAAAAATGGAATTATGTAGACAAATTTTAAAAGTTCTGATTAATAAAATCAAACCTGGAGCCAGGTATTGGGGTGAATGCTGGAAGATAAGAGAATCAGAACAAGTCACAGCTTCCTCACTTTGCCAATTCCTCAGCTGATCCCGTTTCCTCAGACTGGAAGTCTCTGAGTCCTCATCCAAATGGATCTCATCTGAACTACTGCTCAAAAACCTAAAAGCTTAGCCAGCTCTGTTCCTGGTTCTCACGCCTTATATACCTTTCTGCTTCCTGCCATCACTTCCTGAGATTAAAGGCATGTGTCACCATGCCTGGCTGTTTCCAGTGTAGCTTTGAACATGCCTTTGGAATGTTAGGATTAAAGATGTCTGTGCCACCATTTTCTGGCCTCTATATCTAGTGGCTGTTCTGTTCTCTTACCCCAGATAATTTTATTAGGGTACACAGTATATTGGGGAACACAATATCACCACAGAGTTATGATTTTTTAGTTCATGAAAATGTGTTAAAGTAAGGGAACTGACCTTTAAGCTTACTATGGCTGAACCTAAATGAGAATATAAATAGAACTAAATTTATTTTTCTCACTTCGCATATGTTATGATTCACTGCTTTTGCATTTATGTTTACAATGTTTATCTAGCACCACAGATACATGCATTATTTCTAAACCCTTAAGGGATTCTTGCACTTAAAGGGGACATTGGAGGAACACTAAGTAAATATACATCATTTTCCTCTACAGACTGTTTCAATACTTATGCTGTTGTTACTTAAAAAATATTTAGCTTCCTATCCATACTGTTTGATCAAATCATTTATACTTGCTTAATAACTTTGTTACTGTCATTCAAGCAATGACATAAATAAGTGATTTTGATAGATTCTAGAGCTGACTGATAATCTTCCCAGTGTTGCAACATGTGAATTTTAATG
>CABHPQ010024249.1:3784-26605 GCA_902168405.1 Peromyscus aztecus | reverse complement strand
TTTTTAATTTTATTTTATAATTTAATTTTACATATCAGCCACGGATTCCCTTGTTCTCCCCCCTCCCACCCCCCTTCCTTCCCCCCAGCCCACCCCCTATTTCCATCTCCTCCATGGCAAAGACTGCCTGGACTGAATCTACCAAGTTGAACTCAATCCTCAGGAGTGCAAACTTGTACAGCCACTTTGGAAATTAGTGTGGTGGTTTCTCATAAAGTTGGGATCAATCTACCTCAAGGCCCAGCTATACACTCTTGGGTATATACCCAAAGAATCCTCAATCATACCACAAGGACACATGCTCAACTATGTTCATAGCAGCATTATTTCTAATAACCAAAACCTGGAAACAACCTAGATTCCCCTCAACAGAAGAATGGATAAAGAAAATGTGGCATGTATACACAATGGAGTACTACTCAGCAGTAAAAAGCATTGATATCATGGAATTTGCAGGCAAGTGGATGGAACTAGGAAATATCATTCTAAGTGAGGTAACCCAGACTCAGAAAGACAAACATGGTATGTACTCACTCATAAGTAGATACTAGATATAAGGCAAAGGATAACTAGACTGCAATCCACAGCTCTAGGGAGACTAGCTAGAAGCCTAGGAGGGACACATGGTCTGCCCAGTGAAGGAGAAATCTATGAGAGCTATGTGAGCAATTGAGGGGAGTGAGGGGGGTTAATGGAGGGCAAAGGATAGGGCATGAGAACCTAGAGGAATGGGAGTTTTGAGCTGGAATAGGGACAAAGTAGGATAGCAAGGAAAAAGATACTATGATAAATGAAGACATCATGGGAATAGGGACAAGCAGAGTGCTAGGGAAGTTCCCAGGGATTCACAAGGATGACCTCACCTTAGACTACTGGCAATAGTTGAGAGGGTACCTAAACTGGCCTATTCTGGTGATCAGATGGGTGAATACCCTAACTGTCATCATAGAGTCTTCATCCAGTGATGAAAGCAGATGCAGTGATCCATGTCTGGGTGCCAGATTGGGTGCCAGTAGTCCAATTAATGAGAGAGAGGAGGGATTCTATGAGCAAGGGATATCGAGATCACGATGGGAAAACTTACAGAGATGGCCAGCCAAACCAGTGGAAATGCATGAACTGTGAGCCAATAGCTGTAGAGCCCCCATGGTATTGGACTAGGCCCTCTGGATAGGTGAGACAGCTGTTTAGCTTGAACTCTTTAGGTAGTCCCCAGGCAGTGGGACCAGGATCCATCCCTGGTGCATGAGCTGGCTTTTTGAAGCTCAGTGCCTATGTTGGGACACCTTGCTCAGCCTTGGTGCAGGGAAGAGGGGCTTGGACCTGCCTCAACTAAATGTACCAGGCTCTCCTGACTAGGAGACCTTGCCTTGTAGGAGGTGGGAATAGGAGGTAGGTTGGGGGGAAGGCTGGGGGAGCGGGAGGAGGGAGGAGAGAAGGATCTGTAGTTGTTATGTAAAATAAATAGAAAGTTTTAAAAATAAAAAAATAAAAAAGAAATGTTTTGTCACAGTTTGTCTGCCTTTTCTCCATACCAGCTTGCCTATGCTGTCTTCTACGCACTACATTTTCCACAATTCCTTTTTTATATTGGCCCACTGTTGTGAGCTATCTTTTGGACTCCATTTCCCATAATTCCTTTTGGGTCTGCCCTTTCCATTTCCCTTTACACAACCAAAGTCAAGTTTCTGCTTTCAGCAAGGGAGGCCTGAGCCAAGCCTCCTGCTTTTTCACCATGGGAAATTAAGATATCTCTATTCTCCCTGAGCTGGCATTGCTAGGCATTCCCCCTTCCTGACACAGCTCCCAGAGCCGAGTGCACCTGCCTGCTTTCATGAGTGCTTGGTCAGGTCCCTCCAGGCCTGAAGCAAAATTCCCTTAGGTTTGCTTTTTTGAGTTATGGGGTCAGTGAAAGAAAGTAAAATCACTTGCAAGAAAGCATTTTCCCAGCCCATTCAGAGAGACTGTTTTTCCTGATAGAAAAGAAAGCTTTTCTCCTGTATAGTTGTCATGGCTTATCTCCTCCCCCAGCCACAAAGTCCCTGAAGCCACAGATTCCCCCAGCTGAGAGGCTCCTCTTTATTACATCCTCCTTGCCAGTAGCCCTTCCCCAGGTCCCTTACCTTCTCTGTTGCAGCTTCACCTTGGGACGGTGTGTTCCTGCCTGCACTCTCTCACTAGGCACTAACTGCAGAGAACTTCTGACTGCTGTTTTTACTAGCATAGAGGATTTGCCATATTCTAAGAGGTTCATTGTTTCTAAAGCCATTACAAGTGATTCTCCCATACTAACATCTCCAGGTGAATCTAATTATGTCTTTACAGAAAGAGAAATAGCTGAGAAGCAAATATCTAAAAGGCTTTTGAGTTTTTTAGAGAGAAATTACTAAGTTTTTCCCAAAACTTCTGTTCTCTAAACTTTGGCTTTCATGGCCAAGAGGAAACTGATTCTTTGTCCATATCTGCTTCAGAGGACATCTTTTTCCTCTACTGCTTGGACTTAGCACTTTAGCTGTCCCCAGACCAAAAGCTTCCATAGAAATCTTTTTTCTGCCCATTAAACTCAGAGAAGAACTTTTTTCCCTACCCGTTAAGCTCAAAGAAGATAGATGTTTTCCCAGTTTGCATTCATAGCCCCATAGTTAGAAAATTTAGGACCTAATTTCTCTGTCCTGTAGCTTATCTGATTCCTAAATCTTTTTCTTGCACTATATTTCTAATTTTTTCCTACACTACCTTATATTTTTTTTCCTTAAGATAGAAAGATAGAGTGGAGAGAAACAGAAAGAAACCTAGATAGCAAGAAATCTATGCTGCAGCCTTATATTCAGATGTCCTTCCAGTCCATTTTTTTTTCTCCTGAGGATAAAATCCCCACCTTTACTTTTACTACAAAACTGGACTGGTCCAACTGCTTCCCATGGTGCTTTCTCCCCTAGCTTTCACCAAGTCCTCTGGTTTGTCCCTGTTCCTGGCATCATTTGAGTGAGACCAGCTCCCTCTTATTCCCCCAGGGGACTCATAAGCAGGGAGAAATGAGGAATTTGTAGATAGAAGGATAGAGAGAGAGAGAGACTGATAGAAAACACAGGATAGCCTTGAGAGGGCCTGGTTCAAAACCCACCAGCCTCTTCTGTCTCTACTAAAGGGCTTTTTGAAAAAATGCCAAGGGGTGAGGCAAAAAAACCTCCCCCAGCACAGCCAAGTGTAGACCATCCCAAACACCTGGTGACCTTGCACATGGTGAAGCCATCCCCTAATGCAGCCCTGTTGTTTAAAGCAAGATCAGATCTGATTAGAAAACCTTTGTGGGATCCCACAGGTTTTGTTTTTGTCTTTACTGGAAAATAAAAATGTACATCTTAAAAAACTCAAAGACCTTTGGATAGATAGACATCTAAAAAAGAAGGGAGAACTGTCTGGAAAAAATTACAAGGAAAAAAAGTAATCTGGCCTAATGGTATAAATGACCTTCACCATGGTGGAATTTCATATACCTGTTGAAATGTTTGTTTTGGGGGGCTCTACAGTCATGCTAAACAAGTGGTCTTTTTGTAGTACTGGCTCAATTAAAAACTAAAGCTGACTTCAAAGTTGTAGCAATTATCACTTTTAAATAATTTACATTGGTATGGATTCTTGTGTATTGACACAAATTTAAGATAATTTTTGTGACACTGTATATATGTTTCTCCCTCTGTTTAAGATATTTTTATATACTGATACAAATTTAAAATTATTTTTATTATACTGTATATATGTTTCCACTTCCATTTAAGATATTTTTGATATTGATACAAATTTAAAGTTATTTTTGTTATACTGTATGTATGTTTCTACTTCCATTTAAGATATTTCTGTATATTGTTACAATTTTGAGGTTATTGTCCTTATAGTGTACATTTGTTTCTATTTTTGCTTAGGTATTATGTATACAGCTCATACCTATACAGCTTGTTTATGCAATGTGAAGTTTTAGTTCTTAAAATCTATATAGGATAAAAAAATTACAGGTTAATAGTCACCCATATTTGTAAAACTAATAGTCTTATTGTTAGGTTTTCTAGTTGTACAGAAATATGTTTCAAGTAGATAGGTAATCTTCAAATACTTCAAAAACCTACAAAAAATGGCATTTAAGATCTTTTTATAACTTAGGCTTCATGACAAGGAGACACATCTGCTCCTGGCAGCACTGATCTACTTCAGAGATGATAATGGGCATCAAAGAAACTTCATATGGAGTTTGTTTTCTTTTTGACAAAAATGTGGCCTATAGGGCAAAAAACTGCCCTTGCCTTGACTGCTGACAGTAATCTGGACAAACAGGACACAAAAAGGTAACTGCTGAACTTTGCTAAGACAGGGTACGACAGTCTTCAAAATTCCCTGCTTCTGATACGTCTGTCAGATATTCTAGGCCTATAGGCCAAAGATGGATGCCCTGATGTTGCAGAGGAACCTTGGATGACTGCCCAGGCAGCCAGTTGTTTCTGACTCTTCTTATAATTTAATGGAAGTCATTTGCTTGCATTTCCTGCTTACTCAGGTAATATCATTTCCCTTCTCAAGTCTTTAATGGGATTAAAGGCTAGATATTTACAGTTACATTAGCTAAAGATATATTAGGTACAACACTTTGTATTCTTCAGGAGAGGACAGCTATTGGAGTAATCTCTATAAATTCATCATTTACTTATGGTCTGGACATTTAGAATGTATTTCTTAATTGTTTTTGTTGTTATATGTAGTTCCATTTTTTGTTTAGGTTATTACCTTTTCTTTCTTCTGAACAATATTTGATAAAAGTTCTTATTGCATATAGTTTTATTATGTTAGGATTAGAATCTTCCTTCTTAATTAGATAATAAGAGGTAAACGTTAAGGGAATTCTGTCATCAGTCAGATAGCCAATTGAAAGGAACAGTTTGGTCCAAAATGCTGAGTTTTTATTGGCGAGTACATGACCCCAAATAAAATGTAGGGCTGTGGAGATGCACACTCTTTTGGAAAGTGGACAAAGGAGCAGGGAGCTTGGTTCATGTCCCCCCTTCCTCTTTTGAAAGAGGAAGCCACGATGGCAGCAGTGGAACAGGTAGACCCCCAGCAGGAATAGTGGAGCAGCAAGAGATGAGGCCTGGATTCCTCATTCTGTCTTGTGATTCTTGTGCATGGATTTTGATTAATAAAAAATGATAAAATAATCCCTGACTACCTTTATCACTCAACTGAAAGAAACATCAGTCAAGACAGAAATAAAGAAATAAATTTAAGACATTTTAGAATTAAATGAAAATGAATAATTATGGGACACAATGAAGGCAGTTCTAAGGAGGTAACTTCATAGCAGTATGCCTATATAAAAAACTTGAGAGATCTTATTTTAGTAACTTAACCAGCATACCCAAAATCTCTAGAACAAAAAAAAGAAAACATATTGAAAATGAGTAGTTGGCAAGAAATAATCAACCTCAGGGCAGAAATCAATAAAATAGATACAAAGAGATACAAAGAATCAATGAAACAATGAGTTGGTTCCTTGAGAATATCAGTAAGGTTGAGAAACCATTTCCCAATTATTGGAAAGGTAGAAAGAGAATATCCAAACTAATAAAATCAGAAATTAAAAGGGAGACATAACAACAGACATCAAGCAAATCCAGAGAATCAATAGGATGTACTTTACAAACCTTATTCAACCAAATTGGAAAATCTACAAGAAAAGGATAATTTTCTTGATCTATAACATTTAGCAAAGTTAAATCAAGATCAGATAAGTGGGTTTGTTGGTGGCCATTTTGGGTTGAAGCAATCACTTAGTGACGGCAGCTGCTGATTTTATTCTAAGGGTCAGAATGGGATTGACATTTGCTGTACCGGAACAGCTTAGCTCATTTCTCCCCTTTCATTACCTGTGGCATGGAGAGTTGGGGCAGCAGCTGTGTCAGCAAAGGCAGTAGTCATGGTGGCAGCTGCAGTGACATATATGTCCAGCATGAATCCCAAATATGATTATTTATTAAAGTTACTTCTGATTGGCGATTCTGGGGTTGGAAAGTCTTGCCTCCTCTTTAGGTTTGCAGATGATATGTACAATGAAAGCTACATCAGCACAAATAGTGTGGATTTCAAGATAAGAACTATAGAGTTAGACGGGAAAACAATCAAGCTTCAGATATGGGACACAGCAGGCCAGGAAAGATTTCAAACAACCACCGCAAGTTATTACAGAGGAGCCCATGGCATCATAGTTGTGTATGATGTGACAGATCAGGAGTCCTTCAATAATGTTAAACAGTGGCTGCAGGAGATAGATTGCTATGCCAGTGAAAATGTCAACGAGTTGTTGGTAGGGAACAAATGTGACCTAATCACAAAGAAATTAGTACTACACAACAGCAAAGGGATTTTCAGATTCCCTTGGAATTCCATTTTTGGAAACCAGTGTTAAGAATACAACGAATGTAGAACAGCCTTTTATGATTATGGCAGCCAAGATTAAAAAGCAATCAGACCCTGGAGCAACAGCTGGTGGTGCAGAGAAGTTCAATGTTAAAATCCAGAACACTCCAGTCAAGCAGTCAGGTGGAGGCTGCTGCTAAAATTAGCCTCCATCCTTTTCTCACAGCAATGAATTCACAATCTGAACCCAAGTGAAAAAAATTGCCTGAATTGTACTGTATGTAGCTGCACTACAACAGATTCTTACTGTTTCCACAAGATCAGAGATTGTCAATGGTCAATATTGACTTTTTTTTTTATTCCCTTGACTCAAGAAAGCTAACTTCATTTTTAGAACTTTTTAAACCTTTGTGTGTTGGTTTATAAAATAATGTGTGTAATCCTTGTTGCTTTCCTGATACCATATTGTTTCCTGTGGTTGGTTAGAATATATTTTGTTTTGATGCTTATATTGGCATGTTTAGATGTTGGGTTTAGTCTTCTGAAGAGGAAGTTCAGCCATTTTGTATCAAACAGCACAACCAGTGTCTGTCAATTTCCATGTGTAAAGTTTAGTGAGATGTCATATGTAAGATCTGATTTGCTAGTTCTTTCTTGTAGAGTTATAAATGGAAAGATTACATTATCTGATTAATAGTTTCTTCATACTCTGCATATAATTTGTGGCTGCAGAACATTGTAATTTGTTGCACACTATGCAACAAAACTGAAGGTATGTTTAATAAATATTGTGCTTATTGGAAGTAAAAAAAAAAGATCAGATAAGCAGTTTAAACATACATACAATGCCTAGTAAATAGAAATAGTTATTAAAACTCTCCCAAATAATAGGCTTCTTGCCATTCCAGGACATCATTACATCCAGGCCTAGGATGTTGTCAAGGGCCATGTCTGGGTCTATGGTCCTGCCATAGCCAGGGTTTATGTGGTCTTTCATGGCCCATGCTGCTACCAAAGGTTACAAGGATGCCCAGTGTCTAGGCTGCCACCAGTGGACATGTTGATGTTCAAGAGCCATGCCACCACTGGAACCATACAGATCTGGGTGTCATCCATGCCCAAGCTGCTGCCAAGGACCATGTCTGAGTCTGTGGTCTGTGTTGAAGTCCATGGCCCATGTTACCACCAGGGGCCACTTGGTCATCTGGGATCTGGGCCAAAAATGTGGCCTTGTTGGAGTCTGGGGTCCATGTTGCCACCAAGGCCGTGCCTGTGTGGGTGGCCAGCACTGCCACCTGAGACCATGGTGATGTCTGGACCCTGGCTGCTGCCAAGGACCATGTCTGGGTCCATGGTCCAAACACAGCTGGGGTCTGTGTTAAGTTCATGGCCTGTGTTGCCACCAAAGTTTACACAGAAACCTGGGATGGGGGCTGCAATTTGTGGCCTTGTTGTCTGAGGGCTATGCTGCCACCATAGCCATCCTGATATGAGTGGTATGTGCTCTCACTCAGAGCCAGGATGTCATCAAGTTCCAAGTTGCTGCTGAGGGCCATGTCTGGTTCTGCGAGACTGCTGCAGCTGGGATCTGTGTTGATGTCTATGGCCCGTGTCACCTCAGAGAGCCATAGGAACCATGTATGATGAAATCAGAAGGACATTCTGAACCAGACCTTCCCTTCACTGGCCCTAGGATAATGGAATTTCACTGGACACTGGAGCAAGAGAGATGGTCCAGACCCACACATGAGAGCTGCCTACCCTACACGAGGGAAAGCTGGCTCTACCCTATATCACAGGCACAGGACAACTGACTCTGATGGCATAGGCATAGGAGAGCTATCTCTGCCAATCACCTGAGAGGTGGTGGCCCTAGTGGCCTGGGCTTATCAGTTTAACTATAACCCAGGCCCATATCAGGGCCTTGGGTTGGCCCACCCTAACATCTACCCCATTGTACGAGGGTTTTTATAGCTGTGAAGAGACACCATGATCACAGCAACTATTATAAAGAAAACAATTATTTGGGGTGGTTTGCTTATAGTTTCAGAGGTTCAGTCCATTGTCATCATGACAGGGAGTATGGTGGCATGCAGGCAGACATGTAGGAGGTAGTACCTGGGAGTGCTACATCTTGCTGGCATAAAGGAAGTTGGCTGACACACTGGGTGGTATCCTGAGCATAGAAAACCTCAAAGCCCTCTCCCACGGTAACATACTTCCTCCAACAAGGCCATACTCATTCCAACAAAGCAACTACCTATGAGATTATGGGGGCCAATTACATTCAAATGACCACATTCCACTCTCTGGTCCCCATAAGCTTGTAACAATATCATAATGCAAAATGAGTTTAGTCCAATTTCAAAAGTCCCCATAATCTATCACATTCCCAACAATGTTTTAAAGTTCAAAGACAAAATCTCTTCTGAGATTCATGCAATGTCTTCATGTGATCACCTATAAAGATAAAAATCAAAAGTCAGATCACACACATACTTCCAACATAGAATGGCGCAGGATATACATTGCCATTTCAAAACATATGGAAGGGAACATAGCAAGGAAATACTGGACCAAAGCATGAGTGAAAACTCTGAATCTCCATGTCTGATATCAAAACACTCTTCAGACCTCCAATTCTGTTTAGCTTTGTTGACTGCAACACACTTCTTTCTCTTGAGCTGGTTCTACTCCCTGTTAGCAGCTCCCCTCAGCAGTTACCCCACAACTTTGGCATCTCTAACATCTTTGGTTCTCCATGGCAATCCAGGTTTCAACTTCACAGCTTTATGAAATGCCCTCTTTAGGCCTCTATTCTGGACCAAACTTGACACATGCTTGGACTCAGCAGCTTTCCTTAAGGACAAATTTCATAGTCCCTTTCTTTTGTCCTTAACTTCAGAACCATATGGCTAAAGTTGCTGCTTGTTAGTACTGGAACATGGCCTCCTCATTCAATTACATCCTCACTAACTTTCTGTCCTTCACTGCCTAAGCTTTGCTGAACTGAAACTGGATCTCTACACCAGCTGGCCTCAAACTCAGAGATCTGCCAGCCTCCGGCTTCCCAGTGCTGGTGTGCCCTACCCCTGCATATCTAGCTCTAAGCTTTTCTTTGGCTCTTTTTCACAAGTTGGAAACTTATTTGGGTCGGATGCTGCCCTAAGGTCACCACTTCCTTTATTCCATTTCTTAATATTTACCTCCTTGAACACAGAATATAGCCCCATTCTACTTTCTGGTGCCCTATTTCTCCTCAAATATTTATTTTTCCTTTCTAAACCTGCTACTTTTCATTATATATCTTCATTAGTTAACCACACAACAGTCTATACTAAGCGATTCTGAGATTTCTTCTGCCAACAGAATTAATCCAAAATTCTGTACTTTAGACTCAGGCAGACTCTTTGGACAAGGAGAAAAATTCAGCCACATTGTTCACCAAATATCACGAGAATGATCTCTAATCAACATACTAATATTCTTCTCCTCTGAAACTTCTTGAGCAAGTCCCCCACAATTCATCAAATCACATTCAACGCCACTGTCTTCCATGCTCCTACTAGTATGCCCATTGAGAAAGTCATTCAACTGCTTTTCTAATCCACAGTCCTAAGGTTCATATTACTTCAAATAAAAACATGGTCAGGCTTATCACAGCAATAACCAAAGCTGCCAAGTTCTGCTACTTTTTGGAGCTGCAACACCGCCTCCTCCTTCAATTACATCTTCACTGACTTTCTGTCCTTCACTGCCTAAGCTTGCCTGTCCTGAAACTGGATCTCTACACCGGGCTGGCCTCAAACTCTGAGATCCACAAGCCTCAGCCTTCCAAGTGCTGAGATTAAAAGTGTGCCCTTCAAAACCCAGCTCTAAGCTTTCCTTTAGTTCCTTTTCATAAATTGGAAACTTAGCTGGGTGTGATCTTACCTTGAGGTTACCACTTCCTTTATTCCAATTTCTTAATCTGTTTACCTCCTTGAACACAGGATTTAGCTCTATTCTAGTTTCTGGTGCCCCTTTTCTCCTCAACTGTTTTTTTTTTCTTTCTAAGCCTGCTCTTTTTATTATATCCTCATTAGCATTAACATTAGTAACCACACAACAGAGTCTATGCTAGGCTGTTTTGAGATTTCTTCTGCCAACAGAATTATTCCAAAACTTTTCACTGTAGCCTCAGGCAAATATTTTGGAGAAGGGCAAAAAGCAACCACATTCTTCACCAAAATATCACAAGAAAGAATTCTAGGCAACATACTAAAATTCTTCACCTCTGAAAGTTTTTGATCCAGCCTGCTACAGCTCAAATAACTCTTGGCACCATTGTCTTCCATGCTTCTAATAATATGGCCCATTAACTTAAAGTGTTCAACTGCTTTTCTAATCCACAGTCTTGAGGTCCATATTCCTTCAAACAAAAGCATGATCAGGCCTATCAGAGCAATACCCCAGTCCCTGGTACTAACTCCTGCCTTAATTAGGGTTTTTATTGCTGTGAAGAAACACCATGACCATGGCAACTCCTATAAAAAAAACATTTAATTTGGGTGGATTACTTATAGTTTCAGAGGTTTGGTCCAATATCATCATGATAGGGAGTATGGTGGCATGCAGACAGACATGGTGCTGGAAGTAGTGGCTGAGATTCTTACATATTGCGGGTAACAGGAAATTGACTGATACACTGGCCGTTATCCTCAGCATAGGAAACCTCAAAGTCCTTCCCCTCAATGACACACTTCCTTCAACAAGGCCACACCTACTTCAAACTCCCAGTGGAGTCACACCTCCCAATAGTGTCACTCGATATGAGCTTATGGGGGTCAATTACACTCAAACTACCAGAACATTTATAAAAAAAAAAAACCTAAACCAAGCAATCTTATTTTAAAATGGAATACATATCTAAATATAGAATTCTTAATAAAGAAAACACAAATGGCTGAGAAACACTTAAAGAAACATTCAACATCCTGAGTCATCATGGAAATGCAAATCAAAATTACTTTGAGATTCCATCTTATACATGTCAGAATGGCTAAGTTCAATAACACACATGACAGCCCATGCTGGTGAGAATGTGGAATATGGGGCACATTCATTCACTGCTGGTTAGAGTGTAAATTCGTAGAAGCACCATGAAAATTAGTGTAACAGTTCCTTAGAAAGTTGGGAATTGATTCACCTCAAGATCCAGGCATACCACTCTTGGGCATATACCCAAAAGATGCTTCATCTTGCCACAAAGACACTTACTCAACCGTATTCATTGATGTTCTATTCATAATAGCCAGAAATTGGAAACAAACTAGATGTCTCTCAATAGAAGAATGTATATTCAGTTGTGACATCATGAAATTTTCAGCGAAATGGATAGACACAGAAAACATGATCCTAGACCAGCCCCCAGCTCACATCTGGCTCAGAGCTCCCATCCGGACCAGAGGTGAGTGTCTGGGGTCATACCCAGGGAAGCCTGCCTCTACGTCCCATCCCTGGGTCCCAGCCATTCCTGGGGAAGACCTGCCCAACTCAGGCCCAGTTGCCAGCCAGCAGGCAAGACTCCCACAGGAAGGTTCCCCTTCTCCAAGACCCCTAAGCAGACCCTGCAGTCTTCATGCCCTGCCCCCACATCCATCTGCCCAAGACCCCCACCAATTCCTGAGACTTAGAGACCATCCCCCAGCTCCCATCTGGCCCAGAGAGCTCCCATCTGACCCTAAGAGCTCCCATCTGGCCGAGAGAGCTCTCATCAGGCCCACAGAGCTCCCATCTAGCCCAGAGAGCTCCTATCCAGCCCAGAGAAAGAGAGAGCTCTCATTGGACAAAGAGCCATCATTGGACAAAGAGTAAACTCAGGAAACAGGTAATCTGCCAGTCCTGATTAGACCAAGAGTGGCTTTCTGAGAAGTAGAATCTGCCACCTCTCATTGGACCAAGAGATACTTCCTGAAATGCCAAATCTGTCACCTCTGACTGGACCAAGAGCCCTGATAAGACCAAGAACAAATCCAAGAGAAGATGGGCAGACATCAAGGCAGAAGTATATACAAAAACATAAGAAACAATGTAGCATCACCAGAACCTAGCCCTCCTCCAACAGCAAGACCTGAACATTACAAAGTGGAAGAAGCAGAAGAAAGCAGCCTTAAGAATAGCATCATGAAGATACTAGAGGTCTTTAAAGAAAAAAATCAAAAATGAAATTGAGGAAAAGATAAACAAAAAAGTGGAGAAAATTAATAAAGAAAATGAAAAGTCAAACAAAAAATGGGAAGAACTCTATAAAAAAAACTAGAGGAAAAGACAAATAAAGCAGAAGAAAACAATAAATCCTTTAAAGAAAACCATGAAAAAAGCAATGAAACAGGTGAAGGAAACAGTCCAAGACCTGAAAAGGGAAACAGAAACAATGAAGAAGACACAGAGGGAACATGGGAAATAGAAAATCTGAGTAAATGAACATGAAACACAGTTGGAAGCATAACCAACAGAATAAAAAAGATGGAAGAGAGAATCTCTGGTGTAGAGGATACAATAGAGGAAATGGATTCTTCAGTAAAAGAAAATACCAATGCTAAAAAAATTATAATAAAGTATGTCCAAGAAATCTGGCACACTATGAAAAGACCAAACCTATGAATAATAGGGATAGAGAAAGGAGAAGAATACCAACTCAAAACCACAGAAAATATATTCAACAAGATCATAGAAGAAAACTTTCCCAACTTAAAGAAGGAAATGCCTATGAAGAATCAAGAAGCCTATAGAACACAAACAGACTAGACCCCACCAAAAAGTCCCCTTGCCATATAATAATTAAACAATTAAATGTACAGAATAAAGGAAGAATATTAAGAGCAGCAAAGAAAAAGGCCAAGTGACTTATAAAGGGAAACCCATCAGAATAACACCCATTTCCTCAATGGAGACTTTGAAAGCCAGAAGGACTTTGACAGATATAATGCAGACAGTAAGGGACCATGGATGCCAGCCTAGACTAATATACCCAGCAAAACATTCAATCATCATAGATGGAGTGAAACAGATGTTGCAAGTCAAAGCCAGATTTAAACAATACTTATCCACAAACACAGCCCTACAGAAAGCACTAGAAGGAAAATTCCAATCTAAGAAAGCCAGATACACCCACAAAAACCCAGGCAATGGATAACACCACAACAGTAAACCCCAAAGAAGAGAAGTACACACACACTACCACCAAAAAATAACAGGAATGAATAATCATTGGTCATTAAAAATCCCTTAATATCAATGGACTTAATTCACCAATAAAAAGACACAGGCTAACAGAATGGATATGAAAGCAGGACCCATCTTTCTGCTGCATACAAGAAACACACCTCAAATTCAAAGATAGACACTACCTAAGAATAAAAGGCTGGGAAATGTCTTTCCAATCAAATGGTCTTAATAAGCAAGCTGGTATAGCCATCCTAATACCCAGCAAAATAGATTTCAAACTAAAATAAATCAAAAGAGATCAAAAAGGACATTACATACTCATCACAGGAAAGATCCACAAAGATGAAGTTTCAATTCTTAACATTTATGACAAGGGCACCCACATATGTAAAAGAAACATTACTAAATCTTAAATCACACATAAAACCCCACACATTAATAGTGGGAGACTTCAACATCCCACTCTCACCACTGGACAGATCTACAAAATCGAAAATTAACAGAGAAATAAGGGACTTAACTGATGTTATGACTCAAATGGACTTAATCGATATCTACAGAACATTCCATCCTAACAAAAAAGAATATACCTTTTTCTCAGCACCCCATGGAACCTTCTCTAAAATCAACCACATATGTGGCCACAAAGCAAACCTCAACAGATACAAAAAAATTAGAATAACCTCCTGTGTTCTATCAGACCACCATGGTTTAAAGTTAGATTTCAACAACAACCAAAACTACAGAAAGCCTACAATCTCATTGAAAATAAATAATGCTCAACTGAATCACCAATGGGTCAAGGAAGAAATAAAGAAAGAAATTAAAGACTTCCTAGAGATCAATGAAAATGAATATACCATATACCAAAACATATGGGACACTATGAAAGCAGTGCTAAGAGTGAAATTCATAGCACTAAATGCCCACATAAAGAAGTTGGAGAGATCTCACACTAGTGACTTAATAGCACTCTTGAAAGCTCTAGAACGAGAAGAAGCAAAGTCACTGAGGAAGAATAGACACTAAGAAATCATCAAAGTGAGAGCTGAAACCAATAAAATAGAAACAAAGAGAACAATACAAAAATTAATGAAACAAAGAGTTGGTTCTTTGAGAAAATCAACAAGATAGACAAGCCCTTATCTAAACTAACAAAAGGCAGAGAGAGAGAGCATCCAAATTAACAAAATCAGAAATGAAAAGGGAGACATAACAACTAACACTAAGGAAATTCAGAAAATCATCAGGTCATACTTCAAAAACCACTACTCCACAAAACTGGAAAATTTCAAAGAAATGGATGATTTTCTGCATAGGTAATGAATACCTAAGTTAAATCAAGACCAGATAAACTATTTAAATAGACCAATAACCCCTAAGGAGATAGAAACAGTCATTAAAAGTCTCCCAACCAAAAAAACCCCAGGACCAGATAATTTCAGCACAGAATTCTATCAGATTTTCAATGAAGAGATAAAACAAATAATCTTTAAATTTTTCCACACAGTAGAAACAGAAGGAACATTACCAAACTCCTTGTATGAGGCTACAATTACACTGATTCCTAAGCCAAACCAAGATGCAATGAAGAAAGATAACTACAGACCCATCTCGCTCATGAATATTGATGCAAAAGTACTCAATAAAATACTGGGAAACCGACTCCAAGAATACATCCAAACAATGATCCACCATGATCAAGTAGGCTTCATCCCAGGGATGCAAGTGTGGTTCAACATAATGAAAATCTGTCAATGTAATCCACCATATAAACAAACTGAAAGAAAAAAAAACCACATGATCATCTCACTAGATGCTGAAAAAGGCCTTTGACAAAATCCAATACCCCTTCATGACAAAGGTCTTGGAGAGATCAGGAATACATGGAACATACATAAACATAATAAAGGCAATTTACAGCAAGCCAACAGCCAACATCAAAGTAAATGGAGAGAAACTCAAAGCCATTTCATTAAAATCAGGAACAAAGCAAGGCTGTTCTCTCTGCCCATATTTATTCAATATAGTACTTGAACTTCTAGCTTGAGCAATTAGAAAACATAAGGAGATCAAGGGGATACAAATTGGAAAGGAAGAAGTCAAGCGTTCACTATTTGTGGATGACAAGATAGTATACATGAGTGGCCCCAAAAATTTGACCAAGGAACTCATACAGTTTATAAATCCCTTCAGCAACATAGCAGGATACAAGATTAACTCAAAAAATCAGTAGTCCTCCTATATGCAATTGGCAAACAGGCTGAGAAAGAAATCAGAGAAACATCAATCTTTACAAAAGCCACATTGATGTAAAATACATTGGTGTAATGGGTATCCATTCCAGCTTTGATCTGGAAGTTCCAACCCCCATTGATGCTTTGGTAACTGTCACACCTACAAGGTGGAGCTAAGGGAGGACCCTGAAGACCCGAGATCTGGATGTGCAGGCCCTCTTGGTTCCTGGACCCTGGACACTGGAGGAAGTCTGAGCAGAGTTCTCAAGAGAACACCGCCAGCTGTGCCACACCTTTCCCAGACCCTGTAAACCATTCCTTCACTTGTAAGTTACCCCACAAAATAAACCTCCCTTTTAATTATGTGGAGTGGCCTTAATAATTTCACCAAAACCTTGGGGTAGCTGTAAGCAAATGAAGCACCTGTATGACAAGAACTTTAAGTCCCTGAAAAAAGAAATTGAACAAAATGTCAGAAAATGGAAAGATCTCCCTTGCTCATGGATAGGTAGGAGTAACATAGTAAAAATGGCAATCTTACCAAAAGCAATCTACAGATTCAATGCAATCCCCATCAAAATCCCAACACAATTCTTCACAGACCTTGAAAGAGCAATACTCAACTTCATATGGAAAAACAAAAACCCAGGAGAGCCAAAAGAATCCTGTACAATAAAACAACCTCTGGAGGCATCACCATCTCTGACTTCAAGCTCTACTATAGAACTATAGTAATAACAACAGCTTGGTACTGGCATAAAAACTAACAGGCGGACCAATGGATTATTGAATTAAAGACCCTGACATTAATCTGCACACCTGTGCACATATGATTTTCAACAAAGAAGCTAAAACTGTACAATGGAAAAAAAGAAAGCATCTTCAACAAATGGTGCTGGCATAACTGGATGTCAACATGTAGAATGCTGCAAATAGATCCGTATGTGTCACCATGCACAAAACTTAAGTCCAAGTGGATCAAAGACCTCAACATAAATCCAGTTGCTCTGAGCCTGATAGAAGAGAAAGTAGGAAGTAGTCTTGAATGCATTGGTACCGGATATCACTTCCTAAATATAACACCAGTAGCAGAGACACTAAGAGAAACAATTAATAAATGGGACCTCTTGAAACTGAGAAGATTTTTTAGAGCAAAGGACATGGTCAACAAGAAAAAAAAGATAACCTACAGATTGGGAAAAGATCTTTACCAACCCCACATCTGACAGAGGGCTGATATCCAGAATATATATAAGAACTCAAGAAATTAGACATTAAAATGCCCAACATTCTATTTAAGAAATTGGCTATAGAGCTAAACAGAATTCTCAACAGAGGAAGCTCAAATGGTTGAAAGACATTTAAGGAATTGCTCAACATCCCTAATCATCAAGGAAATGCAAATCAAAATGACTCTGAGATACCACCTTATACTCGTCAGAATGAATAAGATCAAAAACACTGAAGACAGTTTATGCTGGAGAGGATTTGGAGCAAGGGGAACTCTCCTCCATTGTTGCTAAGAATGCAAGCTTGTACAGCCACTTTGGAAATCAATATGGCGCTTTTCAGAAAATCGGGCCATATTGATTTCCAAAGTGACTCTACAAGCTTGCATTCCCAGCAACAGTGGAGGAGAGTTGCCTAGCAAGTGCAAGGCCCTGGTTTCAATCCTCAGCTCTGGGAAAAAAAGAATATTGGGAATCAATCTCTCCCAAGACCCAGCTATACCACTCTTGGGCATATACCCAAGGAATGCTCAATCATACCACAAGGGCAAATGCTCAGCTAAGTTCATAGCAGCATTATTTGTAATAACCAGAACCTGGAAACAACCTAGATGCCCTTCAACTGATGAATGGATAAATAAAATGTGGTACATGTACACAATGGAGTACTACTCAGCAGAGAAAAACAATGACATCATGAGGTTTTCAGGTAAATAGATTGATCTAGAAAAAATCATCCTGAGTGAGGTAGCCCAGACTCAGAAATACAAACATGGTATGTGCTCACTAATAAGTGGATACTAGATGTAAAACAAAGGATGACTAGACTGCAACTCACAACTCCAGGGAGGCTACCTAGTAAAGAGGACCCTAAGAAAGACACAGGGATTGCCCAACAACAGAGAAATGTATGAGATCTACATGAGCAAACTGGACATGAGTGGGAGTAATGAAGGGCAAGTGTCAGAGGGAAGAGAGCTTAGGGGATTTGGAGATCCCAGCTGGATCAAGAACAGAGAGGGAGAACAAGGAAAGAGATACCATGATAAATGAAGACCCCATGGGAATAGGAAGAAGCAAAGTGCTAGAGAGGTCCACAGAAATCCACAAAGATACCTCCACAATAGACTAATGGCAATGGTTCGAGAGAAAGCCCGAAGTGACCTACTCTGGTGATCAGATAGCCAAACACCCTAACTGTCGTAATAGAACTCTCATCAAATGACTGATGGAATCAGATGAAGAGATCCATGGCCAGGCCTCAGCTGGAGCTCTGAGAGTCCAATAAGCGAAAGAGGAGGGATTGTATGAGCAAGAGATGTTGAGACCATGATTGGAAAAAGCACAGGGACAAATAGTCAAACTAGTGGAAACAGGTGAACTATGAACCAATAGCTGAGGAGCCCCCAGCTGGATCAGGCCCTCTGGATAAGTGAGACAGTCAATTAGCTTGAACTGTTTGGGAAGCCCCCAGGCAGTGGGACCGGGACATGTCCTAGTGCATGAGTTGGCTTTTTGGAGCCTGGTGCCTATGCAGGGACACTTTGCTCAGCCTGGGTGAAGGGAGGATGGGACTGGACTTGCTTTGACTGAATCTATCAGGCTGAGCTGAATCTCCAGGGGAGTTCTTGCCCTGGAGGTGGTGGGAATGGGGGGTGGCCTGGAGGGAATGCGGGGGGGGGGCAGCGGAGCAGGGAGGACAGGGGAATTTGTGGCTGATATGTAAAATTAAATTAAATTATAAAATAAAAAAATAAAAAGAATACATCATCCTGAGTAATGTAATCCAGACTGAGGAAGATAAATATGGCATGTTTTCACTTGTATGTGGATATTATCCCCTAAATAATTGATAACTAAGTTATAATCTGTAGAGCCATAGAGGGTAGTCATAGATGAAATGACTGGGGGAAAACATACATCTCCCTAGGAATGAGAAATAGAATTGACTTTATAGGTTGACTGAGACTAGGTATTGTGGGATGGAAACAGAGTACCAAGTGGGGAAGTGAAGCAGAGTTTGCAGTTAAGGGTGGAAATGCAGGGAGAGATTCTGTCATTGTGTGGCATTTGGATAGTTTTTTAATAGCTATTATTGGTTGTCAACTTGACTGGATATGTAATGAATTACAATCCAGAAATGGAGGGCACACCTATGAGAGATTTTTTTGTTTGGTTTGCAGTGGGTGAATCTACTTCTAGTCTGGACCTTTGAGGTAGTGAGACACACATCTTTGGTCCCGATCTTGAGACAGGAAGACACATCTTTAATTGGGGTCATACTTTCTGCTATAAGGAAATAGAAGAAGGAAGCTTTTGCTCTTTGACTGATTGCCTTTGCCTTGCTAGCACATTCATTCTTTCACTGGCATTGAAACCTACTTCTTTGGGATTTCAGCATATACTGAAGACCAGCTGATATATCCAGCCTTGTGGACTGATCAACTACTGGAATCTTGAAATTTCCATTCATAGCCCGCCATTGTTGGATTAGATGGATAACAGCCTGTAAGTCATCCCCAAAAATGAAAGTGGTCTTAACAAACTCTCCAAATAATGAGGGAGACAGAGCCCTAACTGGCCCTCTCTTGTCACCAAATTAAGCTTCCAGTACCAGGACTGTGTTATATCCATTTGAGTTGCTTGCCAAAGAGGTTCAATGGAAATCCCCCAATAACCCAGGCTGTTGCCAAGACAGTAGGTTGTTCTTCACAAATTGGCATCAAGACCCCATTGTTTAAGACAGCACCCACACAACTCATTAAATACTGAAGGGTTGATCTGGTGCCTACATTGAATCTTCACCTCTACACTTTCAAAATGGAAAGTACTCTGCAGGCTAACCAAAAGGAAAATACCAGCCCAACCATAAAATCTTTGATCTACAATGGTATCCTGCCTATAAAATAAGCTAGGGTAATTGCAGCATGAAGTTTGTGGGAGTAACCAACCAATGAATATATATATATATATATATATATATATTATACATAGATTATATATAGAGAGAGAGATAGATAGATATATAGATATATAGATAGATATATAGATAGACAGATACAGATATAGATATAGATAGATTGATATTGACATAGATAGATATAGATAGATAGATAGATAGATGATAGATAGATAGATAGAGATAGATAGATAGATAGATAGATAGATAGATAGATAGATGATAGATAGATAGATAGATAGATAGATTCAGATCATAAACACACACACACATACACACACACATGCATTTAGTATGCTTATGTAAAATATCTGTATTAATGTGTTTGCCCTCCTCAAAGATCTGGGTTAGAAGTGAATCTTCCCACTTCAAATGAACCAATTCAGCAAAAAGTCCCTCACAGGTATAACCAGCAAATTTTTATTTTAGTTAATTCCATATGTAGTCAAGTTGACAACCAAGAATCCTGAGTGAAGTAACCTAGAACCCAAAAGAAAAATATGGCATGTATTTGTTAGTATATGAATGTTAGCTTTTACATCTTTGCTAAGCAGACTCTTATATGTATAAACATGGAGGTAAGATAAAAATTAAGAAATGAAAGAGATGGAAAGATCTCCTGAGAAAGGGAAAATAGACTGTATATTATGGATGAATGGGGGTAGGGAGCACACTAAAACAGGAGGATTAAATGGAGAGGTGGAGAGAAAAGGGTGGTAATGGAGGAAATATGGGGAGGAACAGCTAAAACTAAGGGCCAATTGAGGGGTTGTGTGGAAACCTAATACAGTAGAGGCTTTTTAAAATATACACATATGTAAAAGAAATCCAAATGGAATCACCAAATAGTGGGATAGACAAAGTCCCAGTTAGACATCTCTCACCACCAAATGAACCTCCAGTGCCAGCAACGGTTTACATATAATTGAGTTGTTAAAAGGGGCCCCATGGAAACCCAATAGGCTATTGTCAAGTCTGTGGTTGCTCTCTATGAAAGACCCTAACCCTTCAGGCTTACACCCCCAAGCCCAAGCTTCAGGAAATGAAGAACTAAAAATCTAGTTTCAAGGGCAACCTGACTTAGCCATTATTCAACCACCCCTGCAACAATATAACAATGTAAAGGGATTTCTGTTAAGAGATGTGCTCAACTGTGACTGGGATAGTTGCAAATGTTCCAGGAAGGACCACTGTGACCCTTATGTAAACTCCACTCCTGCCCTGATACCCCCTTTGAGGTTTCAGGAAGAATGTGCCAATTCTTCCCCCCCTTGAGGTTTCAGGAAGAATGTGTCAATTCTTCCTGTACAGGTACTGATGTAACTGTACCCCCTCTGTGATCACTCTGTAACCAGACCATGATCTTATGAAATTAGCCTCTAGACATAAATCAATAGAAACGAAATTGTATGGGAATTATAATCTTATGGCTTTTGTGGGTTTTTCCTTTAAAAGGACCTATGTGACTGTAGTGCGATGCGACTCTTGCTCTTTAGACCTGAGTTTGCCCAACTATACAGCCGCAATACACACCTCTTGCTATTGCATCAACTGGACCAGAGTCTGGGTTCTTGGGGCGCCCCACTCGAGAAGATAGTACCCTGGGTCTGGGGTCTATCACTCTACAGACTGAGAATATGGCCCTATTATTAGGAAGGGCATCTACATATTGCATTGAATACAGAGGAGTCAAGTTGGTGTTTACCTAGAGCCTTCACCTGTACTGACTAGTGTTCATGGTACTTTAATGTACTATGCACACTATTGGAGGAGAAAGCTTATCACCAAACAGGCTAGAAAACCCTTGAAGTACAATGCTGATCTACCTGCATGTTACACTGGTATAATAGTGTTACAAAAGTTGTGGAAGTATCCACCCACTATCTGCTTGGATTTAAAACCTACTTATGAGATGGAACCAAAAGCTGACACTGCTCTGGTGGCCAAGAACCTGAGACTAAATAGGCTATGGTCCTAGGGGAAAACCAATTAATTTTGTTCTACTAAAGGAACACAGCAATAAAATGAGTCATTATGACATTCTGTTATTCTCACAGATCAGTGTTTTGTTCAGCCATCACCAGAGAAGCTTATGCCTTCAGCAGATGTAAACAAATACAAGGACCCAGAACTAGACAATGTATAGAGAGTGAAAAACCTTGAAACACTAAGTCTTAAATAGGATGTATTCACAATTCCCTCCTCTCAGGGCTCAGGGACCTTTTTTGTTTTTGTTTTTAATTTTCTGGAGCTGAAGACTGAACCCAGGGCTTTGTGCTTGCTAGGCAAGCACTCTACCACTGAGCTAAATCCCCAACCCCCAAAATGGATTATTTGTTCTCGATTGAGTTCTTTTTTTTATTTTTCCAGACAGGGTTTCTCTGAGTAGCTTTGCACCTTTCCTGGATCTTGCTCTGTAGACCAGGCTGGCCTCAAACTCACAGAGATCCGCCTGGCTCTGCCTCCGAAGTGCTGGGATTAAAGGCATGTGCCACCACCGCCTGGCTTTTACATTTTTTTTCTTTTTGGTTTTTTCGAGACAGGGTTTCTCTGTGTGGTTTTGGTGCCTGTACTGGATCTTGCTCTGTAGACCAGGCTGGCCTTGAACTCACAGAGATCCACCTGCCTCTGCCTTCAGAGTGCTGGGATTAAAGGTGTGTGCCACCACCACCTGGGCTTGGGGACTGTTGCTGGAGAGCTTCTCTCCAGCTCCCAAGTCCCTCCAGTCTCCAGCTACAAAGTCCTGCCAGTCCCAGAGCCCACTTACAAAATAAACACACAGACT
>CABHPQ010024248.1:2982-22945 GCA_902168405.1 Peromyscus aztecus | reverse complement strand
CTGTAAACCAGGCTGGCCTCGAACTCACAGAGATCTGCCTGGCTCTGCCTCCCGAGTGCTGGGATTAAAGGCGTGCGCCACTGCTGCCAGGACCTACTACAGATCTTTTTTAACAGTAGCACTTCTAATAGGCAAGAAACAGAGAGGACAAGATACTAGCTCAGAAATGCCTTTGTTTGCCAGGTCATTACTAGGAAAACTTGTTAGTTCTTTCAGAATTTGATTCACAGAAGAGGAGCTTATAATAGTCTGACCAAAGTTGAGTAACTGGCTGTTGCTATCACCTTTATTCCTCTAAATAGTCAAGGACTTGCACATTCAGTGTGCTCTCATAGTACTACAAAAGAGGGCTATCCGAATGGGCAGTGTGAAAGAAATGGACACAATTTTTAGCATATCTTTATTAGACACAGAACAAGATCATCTCAGGATACAGTACTGACCTATTGGTCTTAAAACATAATTGTGCAGCCTTGGTGCAGGGTGGGAGGGGCTTGGACCTGCCTCATCTGAATGTACCAGGCTCTGCTGACTCCCCATGGGAGACCTTGACTTGGAGGAGGTGAGAATGGAGGGTGGGTTGGGGGGGGAAGGCTGGGGGAAGGAAGAAGGAGGGGTAATCTGTGGTTGTATGTAAAATGAATAGAAAATTACTTAAATAATAATAATAATAATAATAATAAGCTAAAAAACACCATAACTGTGGCTGGGCAGTGGTGGCACATGCCTTTAATCCCAGCACTTCGGAGGCAGAGGTAGGTGGATCTCTGTGAGTTCAAGGCCAGCCTGTTCTACAGAGTGAGTTCTACAGCCATTGCTATGCAGAGTAACCTTGTCTTGGAAAAAAAAACATAATTGTGCAGATAAATATGGTGCCTTGATACAATTCATGTGAGAGTGACTTCAAGCTTCTTCTAAGTGGCACACCTATAAATACAAAGATAGGTACCAAGAGAAGGCCCATTGGGAGCTGTTTTGGAAATGATGAAGAATAAAATATGAAGTTGACCTGATACTTCCTAAAGTCTGAATAATACAGAAGAGACTGCCATTAAACAGTAAAAAAAAATCTAAATTTCATATTTGTACATCCACATGGTTTTAAGACATTCAAACATATATCCAATGACTTGGGAAAGCATAAGTCCATAAGCTAAGGGTCCTTCTAGGGATTTCTTAATCCATAAATAAATATTTTAAGGCTGTCAATATAGGCTCAGAGAGACTTCAACCTATAGAGACAATAGAGCAGAAGACCTGAGTTCAGTCCCCCAAATTCACACTAACAACAATAAGAAAAGAATGGTGAGTGCTTATAATCGCAGCATTAAGGATGCAGAGAAAGGTAGACCCTCGGTACTTGATAGACAGCTAGACTAGCCTACTTAGCAAGTTCTAGGCCAGAGAAAGTCTCTGTACCCCCGCAAAAAGGAAGTGAACAGCGGCTGAGAAATCACACCCACACCACACCTGAGTTGTCCTCTAATCTACACACAGATATATGTGCACACACACAAATATGCACACAAACACATGCACAGATATATGCAAATAGAAAAATATTTTAATTTTACTGCTAAGGGCAAGATAGTAAAAGAAGTGCTATAGATGTGTTCTAACTATGCATCAGTCAGTCAAAGCAAGCTTAATGGGAATAATAACACTTTGACTAAAAGGGAAGGGCAGGGTTTAGAAATGTAAAGAGGAGAGGTAATGATTTTCTTTTACTTTTTAGTCAGACCCTTTAATTTCATGAGACAAAACAGGACGTATAACAAATAGTGCTATAAGCTCCACACCCTGAATATCTTTAAGATATTTCAGATATCCTGACTATCTTTAATATACACACCTTTAGTTACTGACTAGTTACTAAATACTAGTTACTATTTCACATCTTGAATTATTTGCACCTTGTTTCTTTTTCTACCTGCACATGCTGATATTGTGTCTCCCAATATATTGTGCACCTTAATAAACTTATCTGGGAGCAGAGAACAGAACAGTCACTGGATAGATATGGAAGCCAGAAAATGGTGGCACACACACCTTTAATTCTAGCATTCCAGAGGCAGAGATCCATCTGGATCTCTGTGAGTTCAAAGCCACACTGGAAACAGCGAGGCATGGTGACACACACCTTTAATCCCAAGAAGTGATGTCAGGAAGCAGAAAAGTATATAAGGCGTGAGGACCAGGAACTAGAGCCTGGTTAAGCTTTTAGGCTTTTAGCTTATTAGTAGCAGTTCAGCTGAGATTCATTTGGATGAGGACACAGAGGCTTCAAGTTTGAGGAAACAAGATCAGCTGAGAAATTCTCGAGGTGAGGTTAGCTGTGGATGGTTCTGTCTTTCTGATCTTTCAGCGTTCACTTCTATACCTGGCTCTGGGTTTGTTTTTATTAATAAGACCTTCTAACAATTCGTGCTACACCTGCATATTTGTATGTTGTTACTCTCCTAAAAATGACTTGAAAGTTTCTGACTCTCACCTATCTCTACCCCATGTGCTCTGCTTATTTGTTTACTTCTATTTCAACTGTTTTGTTTGCCTCTAGGTTTGTCTTAGCTGGGATTTTATTGCCGTGATGAAACACCATGAGCAAAAGCAAGCTGGGAAAGGGTTCATTTGCTTACACTTCCAAATTGCTATTCATCACTGAAGGAACAGGTCACTGAGGGACAGGGCCTGAATAGGGCAGGAACCTGGAGGCAGGAGCTGATGCATATGGAGGGGTGCTGCTTACTGGCTTGCTCTTAATAGCTTGCTCAGCCTGTTTTCTTTTGCACCCAGGACCACCAGCCCAGGGGTGGCATCACCCACAATGGCCTGGGCACTCCCACATCAGTCACTAATTAAGAAAATGCACAACACGCTTCCCTACAGATAGATCTTATGGAAGCATTTTCTCAACTGAGTCTCCCTTCTCTCTGATGACTTTAGCTTGTTTCAATTTGACATTAAAACCCAGCCAGCACAAGGTTGTCTACAGGGTATGTTTCCATGTATATGCCATGACAGACAGTATCTGAATGGGATGGTGTCTTTTAGGAGAGCTCTTAGAAACCATAAATCACTGACCTGCCTCTATGCTTATATAACTGGTAAAAGCCAACCAACTATGCTTGAAATGGTAGGGCCATTTGGTACAAACTGTACTTCTCTGAAGGTCACTCCTCAGCAGATGGTAGCACTCACCTTTTATGACCTATCCATTAAGCTGAAGGCAAAGCTTGAGCAAAGTTAAAAATTAAACAGAGTTTTACTGAAAGAAATGACTGATAGTACAGTGTGTGTGTGTGTGTGTGTGTGTGTGTGTATACATATATGTGGTGGAAAGAAGTAAGAAAGAATAGTATGAAGGGGAAGGAATTTAAAAAAAGCTTATTAGGGAAATCAATACACACAATTATGGCATTTAAGAAGGTATATTAAGAAGACTATCTAAAACAACCTACCGATAGCCAGCATCTACCCCCAAAATGATTCTTCCTCTCCCAGCAGCTATCAACTGTGAGTAGTTCCCCAGTTAGAAGTGGGTTCTCATAATTTTTTTCTCCCATCTATGCTGGAATTCTGTCTGGCTTTTTTGCTCTTGTCAGGGTCTTGTGCAATAACCAGTGCTTCTGGGAGTTGATAAATGCAATGGCCATGTCATGTCCAAAAGAGATCACATCACAGTATTTCTCCTCATCTTCCAATTTATACTTTCTGCCTCCTCTCTGTGAATATATAAAATTCTCAAATAATAAAAAATAAAAATAGGAGTTTCATGATAAGTTATTTAAAAGCTAAAGAATGATAGGGGTTGATGGGATGTCTTGCTCAAAGTGGAGAAGCCCGAGCCTCAGAAACACCAACCCTATGATTTTCAGTGTGAAACATAAATGTCCTTGAGGAACTGCTGGTATAAAATCCAGAGTCCAAAATGTGAGCAGAGTGGCGCAGCGGAAGTGTGCTGGGCCCATAAAACCCAGAGTCCGAAAGATAGAAAACTCAAGAGCTGTGAGATTCGTGGACAGGAGAAGAGCAGCTCAACTCTACAAGCCAAAGAGAGTAAATTGGCCTTTTGTCTGCCTTTTTGTTCTTATTGAGTTTGTACATATTGAATGATGCCAACTGCTTTGAAATCATATCTTTTTCTCTCCATCCACCAACTCACATGTCATCTTCTCTGGAAACACTATTAAAACACATCTAAAATGATTTCATAATTAGGCATTTCTTTATCCAACCAAGTTGACATCTGAAATGATCAAAATGAATTAGTTGATTTGCTAAGACTGCCATGATAACAAAATACCTCATCAAGGGAGGCTAAAACAGTAGATATTTTTCTCACACCATTCTTGATCTTGTGACAAAATACTTGACAAAAATGACTAAATGGGGGGTACTTCAGGTGCACAATTTGAGTAGCCACACAGTCCATCCTGCTGAAAAAGAAGAGCACTGGAAACAGAAGGCCACTTGTCCCATTGTATCCAGTCAGAAAGCAGAGAGAAATGAATATTTACATTCTCATTTTTATTTAGACTGAGACCATGGAATGGTGCCTGCACAATTCCTCACTTAAACCTCTCTAGAAATGCCCTCATAGCCCTCATATATATATATATATATATATATATATATATATATATATATATATACTAAGAATAACCTTGAACACCTGATCCTAGTTCCTCCACCTCATAAGTACTACTAGTATTTCAGGTATGTGCCACCGTACTTAATTGATGTAATGCTGTAGATAACATCCAGGACTTTTTACATATTAGGTAATCATGTTACCAAGTGAGCTGCATCCCCAGCCCCAGGTGTCCTTTTCTTATATTTTTAGGTTTAGTGTAATTATTATTATTATTATTATTATTATTATTAATTTTTTAAATTTTATTTTATTTACCAACCACAGTTTTCCCTCCCTCCTCTCCTCCCATTCCTTCCTCCCATCACCTTTCTACCCCGCCCCATCCACTCTTCAGAAAGGGTAAGGCCTCCCATGGAAGTCAACAAAGCATGGCATATCAAGTTGAAGAAGGACTGAGCTCCTCCCCTTGCATCAGGGCTGAGCAAGGCATCCCACCATAGGGAATAGGTTCCAAAAAGGAAGCTCATGTGCTGGGGACAGATCCTAGTCCCACTGCTAGGGGCCCACAAACAGACCAAGCTATACAACGGTCACCCACATGCAGAGGGCCTAAGTCAGTCCCATGAAGACTCCTTAGCTGTCAGTCTAGAGACCACAAACTCCCACAAGCTTGGTTCAGTTGTCTCTGTGGGTTTCCCCATCATGATCTTGACCCCCCCGCTTGCTTATATAATCCCTCCTCTCTCTCTTCAACTGGACTCCCTCTCTTCAACTGTGCTTGGCTGTGGATCTCTGCATCTGCTTCCATGAGTTACTGGATGAAGGTTCTATGATGACAATTAGGGTAGTCACCAATCTGGTTACAGGAGAAGGCCAGTTCATGCACCCTTTCCACTATTTTAGGAGTCTTAGCTGGGGTCACCCTTGTGGGTTCTTGGGAGTTTCCCTGGCACCAGGTTTCTCCCTAGCCCCATAATGGCTCCCTCTATCAAGATATATCTTTCATTGCTTTCCCTCTCCATCCCTCCCCCAATTCGACCACCTAAATCCCTCATGTTCCCATTCCCCATTGCTTCCTGTCTACCCTGCCACTCCCAGTTTATCAAGGAGAGCTCATCTATTTCTCCTTCCCAGGGCGATCCATGCATCCCTCTTAGGGTCCTCCTTGTTACCTAGTTTCTCTGGGGCTGTGGATTGTAGCCTGGTCATCCTTTATCTCATATCTATTATCCGCTTATGAGTGAGTACATACCATGTTTGTCTTTCTGGGTCTGGTTTACCTCACTGAGGATCACGTTTTCTAGTTCCATCCATTTACCTGCAAATTTCATAGTGTCATTGTTTTTACAGCTGAGTAGTACTCCATTGTGTAAATGTACCACATTTTCTTACAGAGACTTCAATTATAGTAAGTTAGGACCTACTTTAGCAAGCATATTTTAACCTAATTACCACTTTAAAGTCGCAGTCTCGGCTACTGAGACGTACGAACTGGTGATTTAAGATAGTTCATCCCATAATAATCACCGTGTTTGAATAGGAGGTGAAAGAACGCTGGAAGGAAGTAGTTATTGCTAAACACCTACCATCAGAGGCACTATTCTAGGAGTATCTATAGGTATTTTTTTTCTTAATTCTCAAAATAATATCTAAGAGAATGGCTGTGGTGATATTTTATTTGTGCACCCCAATAAAGCTTATCTGGGGATCAGAGGACAGAGTCAGCCACTATATTAAACATAGAGGTCAGGCAGTGGTAGCACATGCCCTTAATCCTAGCATTCAGGAGGCAGAGAGTCATCTGGATCTTTGTGAGTTCGAGGCCACACTGGGAACAGAGCCAGGCGTGGTGGCACACATCTTTAATCCCACCACTAGTTAATCATAGAGGTCTGGAGATCTATACAGACATACAGGAAGTGATAGAACTGGGCAGAAAGAGGAAGTGATGTAGCAGGGCGGAGAGAAGAAGTAAGATGGCAGGGCACAGGAAGGTATATAAGGCATGAGTATACAGGAAGTAGCTCTCTGGAGGCTGAGGAGTTGGTAAGATGAGGTTGGCTGTAGTTTGTCATATTCCTCTGGTCTCTCAGTTTTCACCCCAATATCTAGCTCTGGGATTCTTAATAATAAGACTGTTTAGCAATTTGTGTTACAGATGGCACTTATCCATATCTTTATAAAATAAGAAACTGAGCACCAAATAGCTTAAGATGATAAAGTAACTGTGAATTCAACTCCAGGTATAAATCTTTCTCAATTCCATAGTCTTGCCACTACACATTTCTACTTCTTAAGAAAACTTTGAGAGACAATTATGGAAATTTAGAAATAGAATACATATAGACTACAAAAGACTACATACAAGGCTCAAAGTATTCAGTCAAGGAATTAATTAAGCAGAAAATAATTGAAATGCTTGAATCAAACAAAGAGAATACTGATATGTAAAGTGATCATTTAAGGAAATTATTGAGACTATTTTTTATGAAGAGCTTATATACTAGATGTTTCTTCATTACAACAAACTATAAGGTAGATATTGTGACCTCCAAGAACTAAGATATAGAAAGTTTACAGAATTTTCTCAAGGGACACACAGCTTGTAAATGATAGAACAAGTATTTGAATGAAAACAATCTGACACATAACATGAAGAATAAAACATAATTTTTAAAAAGAGCCTGGGCACCGAGAAGCCTACTTAGAGTTAATTAAAACAGCCATTATCAAAGACAATGAGGGCTAGACCAAGGTGATGAACAAAGAAAAGAAAGGAAGGGGTCCATTTAAGACATGATGGTGAATGAAAAAAAGTATAGCGTGGGTATCAATTGTTTCTAAAAGCTACTGTGTCTCCTGACTAAAACCAAAGGAAGAGAATGAGTCCTGCAGCTTTACTTTTCTAAAGCTATGTTATAAACCCACGTGACTTGTTCTTTCCAGGAAAAAGGTAATATAATATTCTAATCTCAAAGGAGAGAGGCACTTACCCCCACCAAACAATAATCTAAGTACCATTTATTATATTTACTGGCGATTTACACACAACGGTTTCCTTAGCAACAAGGAACTAACAACTTAGTTGTTTGGAATTCACATGGAATCTCTAACTTCAGAAATTATGTTCTAAAAGGATTCACTGTCTTTTGACAAATAATATATTTTGGTTAGTGTTAAAAGAAAAAATAGATATTCAATGGTATTGCTATAAACATTGACACTTTGTCAAACCAAAGAGCACATAATTCATAAAATTATGGAGAATATTTAACTAATGAAATTTTAGAAATTGCATTAACTGCTGATTCATGATCTATATTTTTGGCAGAAAAAAATCATCTTTATTTTTCCCATATCATATAAATTCACTGGGAAATATAATTGAAATGTGAGGAAAACAAATGTTTGAAAAATAGATGACTTTCATACCACATACACAACCTAATAATTTCCCCAGACTCTAAGCAAGATGGCCCCTTCTGAACACATATTACTTTAGTGAGAAAAACTGGGGTCAAGTATACCCAGTTTATTGGGTGACCATGTATTAATTGGCATTCAGAGATAGATGCAAGCATGGAAGAAGTTGGGACAGTTGGAGCTAAAGAAATTCATTGGACAAAGTGGTCTGTTCTGCAGGACAAGTTGTAGTTGAGTTCCAGCACAGGCTACAAGGATAGAAGAGCAGCATTGAATCTAACCCCTCTGCCAAAGCTTGGCACTAGGCACTACATGATGATGGATGGAGAGCAAAGAGGCTTTATTTTCTATGGCTTCTAGAATATAGAAATAGTGATTGAGAAATGCCATCATTAAACTAGTTTCTAAACATTTTTCAGGTAGATATTCTCTATAATTTGCACAATGTGTGCCCTTTGAGGAAACTAGGAAGTTATTTCAAAAGAGAATCTTCCTTCACTGGAAATAGTTAACCATTTCCATTAGCAATCATATTTAAAAAAATTGATGATATACTAATTCCTCATTTCACAGAATCAATATTTACATGGGTATCAGAAGAGGCCTGTAAACCAATTATGCTTTCTCTGGTTGTATAACTTCTTTAGTTTCTTTACAAGAAAGCTATTATCAGGAAAATTCATTGAAAAGCACTATTACTTTAAGAAGAAAAACTCGACTTCTCCTTCCCCAGGCCAAATTTGACAGGAATCATTGACATCATCTTTATTCTATGTGAATCCCCTGGAGCAAGAACATCTATCCAAGAACAGCAAAGTGGCCCCTGTTAACTTTTCTCTGCCCAGGGCTCTAGTTCCCTACATGAAGTTGTAACTAGTCTTTTAGCACTTATTTATGCTCTCCCAGTCCTTCTCAATATTTGTTTTTTTTTTCTTGCAAGTAAAATAATTGCTAGCAATAAATTTTAAAATGCTACCATCCATTTAAGAAGCAATGTTTTGCCAAAATGAAATCAACTTCTTTGGAATCAGACTGTTCTGGATTTTAGCCATTTTATTCATTGCAGAAATTTAGGTAATTTAATCTCTTTCATTTTTTTTTCAACTGTAAAATGGGGGGAATAATATATTATCTCATATGCTGTTATGGGGATTACATGAAACAGTGCATATAAAGTTTGGCACAGCAATGACTAAGTATTCAATCTAAGCTAGCTATTAAAATATTAATAGTGGCAAATTGAGCCAATGGAAAAGGTTTATCTTTTTCTTTCTATTTTGTCTTCCATTATAGCAAAGCTAAAGAAACAATAAGAACAATTTACAAATATATACATTTCCTCATGCTCTGGAAACTCATAGCAAGATAACCCCTTTTCTTCCCCTTAGAAAGATACTCAAAAGAAAGATAGGAGGGAATAGGATAGTCTTTAGGTTCTCATTTCATCCCATGAAAGAAAATTTAGCCTGTTACGTCTGGAAAAGGTTGGAATTACTTTCAGTCAATATTTAATCTTCCATTATCCTGATTTTCCATCTTTTCACTCCTTCCTCCCTCAGGATTGATGACCACCTGCAGGTATATTTGGAGGAGCCTAAGGAGACCATCAAAGAGAATGGCAGTGTTAACTTTGTGTACTTACTGCACTACTTACAAATCATTCCATTTGATCCTCAGCATAATGCAAACTCCTCTCCTGAATGGTGCATCAGTTAATGTTTGCTGTTCAACAAACCACATAAAACATGGTGGCTTTGTATAACAATTATTTAGCTCCCAACTCCAATGAGTCTGCAATTTGGGTTGAAATCAGCTGGACTCAGTTATGCACTGGTCTCCAGTCAGCTGGCAATCAAGGACGTCACTTAATGTGTCTGGAAACTGGCTGGCTGTCAGCTGGGATGGAAGTGTAACTGGACCACATGTTTTTTTATAATCCAACAAGCTTACTGCTGAGTAATCAAGAGTTCCAACAGAATCCAGGGAAGGAAAACCCCAATAAGTAAGTATTCCAAGTTTCTACTTGCCAATACATTTTGTATTGCCTCATTGGACACATTTTGCTATGTGACCAAGGCTAGAATCCAACTGAAACTGCTACCAGAGTATAGATACAGGAAGACAGCAATAAATTAGAAGACATTGCCACATGAACCAAAAACAAATGGAAATTGCTTGTTTAATGGATGTTTAGTGGCATTTTGGCCCTAAACTGGTGAACCAGTGAGAATTATTACATATACTAAACCATAACAGTCCACATCATATACAGAAACCTCACTGGTAAGCTAAAGGCATCTCACAGACATTTTTGGCATGCCTTCTCTTTCTCTCTGGTGACTTTGCCATCTAACTGAGACAACCATAGAACATTTAACATGTCACTTGAGGATTCATAAAAGTTAGGGGTAGGGGATGGCAGGAGATATAAATAGTGGATATATATTCTCTCTTCTTTCCCTACCGAAGCCTGCCAAACAGTATAACCCTGCTATAAGAGTATTGCACCATTTGAGAGGTGAGAGAAAGTGCATTACTCATACAAGAGTACCAGATCACTGATCCTCACCTCCATGTTTAAACTTAAGTCCTTTCCCTTGGACTTTGAATGGGCATTACCACCATGTTTTAAGCATGAGTTTTGGTTCAATGTGGTAACAAGACAGAATACAGGAACCTACAGATCCATAACAAATGTTCTCCCTACATTTCCAAAGTCCTGTACTCTTATCATTTTGTGTTTGAAGTATATGTGTGTACACATGTATGTGGACATGTGTATGTGTGTTGTACATGTGATGAGGCAGAGATAGAATGGAAAAGCAAGAATAAAATCAGTTCACATGATTGTAGCTTCTGACATTACTAGGAAACATAGTCTCATAGCAACCTCTCTGATTCTCTGATATATGCAATCTGTCCACCTTCTTTTCCTCAGTGTTCCCTGAAACTTAGATAAAACAATTGTTTTAAAGATGTATCCAACATGAGCTAAATAGGGACAATAGATATCCAATGTGGATGGAGGAAAGACCAAGAGGCCTTAACCCTACACAGTTAATTACAAGCAACTAAAGAATGCTGAAAGAAGGAGAAACCATCTTCTCTGGGGAAGAACACACAGATTGGTCAGCCCTGAAAAGATACATACAAGTAACATTAATGGACTAAAAAAGCTTTATTTATTATACAAGAATCAATGAAAAAATACATAATAAGATTCAATGAAAAAACAGGTCATGAATTATAAAGAGATTATAAAGAGAACAAAGAGTGGTTTAAGTGAGGGTTTGGAGGGAAGAAGAGGGGGAAATGATGTAATTACAATCTCAAAAATTAAATAAAGTAAAAAACTGTTCATGATGATTTTATATTCATCCTGACTTTCCCTTTAGCTGCATTTAAACTAGTGGCTCTCTCTCAATCTCAAGAACTAAACAATTCTCATCTTTATTCTTACAGCTCATTCTAATAACCAATTCTATGAATTCCAAATGTTGGAGCTATTATTTTGGACACACAGATTCTGTGCAAATATAAGTCCCCTGAGTCATGACATAATCAAAAGCAGAGAGTCCACAAGCTTATAGGAACCTTTCAAGGGCCTTGTATAACTTCTCAGGGGCGCTATGGGAAGAACAACTACATCGAAGTATTCAGATGTAGTGATTTACTAGGAAGAGGAACGGAGAGACATAATATCTTGGAGCATTAACAGATAGATTTTCATTCTCTTTTTACTCCTCATTACCCCTCAGCATTGCCCATTAATGTTAGACCTTGAGGCTGAAACTTATTACCTTGGACAAGAACCCAATGCATAAAACAAAGAATCATAGTCTTGAAGTTTGCTTTGAAATTGTAACTCTGAAACCCCTTGCAGAGCCACTGTCTTGAGCGATAAGGCTTTGGAGTACAAAACGCTAAGATTTCTGAGGGATAAAAAAGGTTCTGAGTTTCAAAAGTGTAAAAACTTACTGCAAAGCCAGTAAGTTCTCCTATAAATAAGAGATTTAGAAAGAATGTATGATGAAAGAGATGCCTATGCTCCACATTCAAAATGAAATTAAGTTAGATTGGCTGGGGAAGGAATGAGAGTTGCAACTAATTCCTGATAAAAGGGACGATGGAAGCACTAAAATTCTTTGATAAAATTGAGAACAGAGGCTTGTGCCTTACTTCCATGATGAAGCTCAGAAGCAAACTTTGTAAACCTGGGCTAGATAAGTCTAGATAGAAAACTCCTAAGGCCTTAATACTTAGGAAGATTTACTTATCACAAAGGTAATTTGAACTGTCACTGAGGAAATCTCATCTATACATAGATCAGTTCTTGGGAGGGACCAAAACAAATGTCTAGGAGCAGAGTCTTCTACACAAGATTTATCTTTAACCATTAGGCACTGAGATGGTCCAGTAAGTTGTTCACAAGTAGATTTAGTACAGATTGGTTGGTCCTTGGGCTGTGTCAATTGCTAAACATTTTTAATATCTCCCCAGGTGACAGTAACAAGTTAGGAAATGCCACCTGGTGATGTGAGTAAATCCCTTGAGTGTTGGTATCGATATAACTAAATGGAATGAATTAGGCAGAGTCTTGAATGATTAGATAAGTAAAAGAGGTAAATAAAACTAATGTGTGTTACACACACATGTCCCGGGTAACATTCAAGATTGGCAAGTATTCCCAGCAATCAAACTCCATGTGCTGCATACCTCCTGCACTTTCTTCCCTGTGGTTTATAAAAAAGATATAGATGACTCTGTGCAACCATCGGGGTTTTTTTTTTTTTGGCAAGTTTGGCAAATGGTAGAAAGGTGAAAAATCAGTCTAAGGAAGCAAAGACTCAGAATTTTGTTGGAATGTTTGATCAAAAAACATGCAGTAGTGAATTTTCAATTCATAAACTACTTCTGTGGTTCGGTAAAGATTTTAGTACCTGGCACAAACCATGGAAACTGGGTTTCACTTGATTCCAATCACTGCTTACTATTGAACTGCCACTGGTCCAATAACTGCAAACAGAATACAACCATCTTAAGTTCTTGATGTCAGAATCTGATCAAACATTAGAAACAGGAGGATGGACAGTGCCACACAGTGTGGGACAGTAGGTCTCAAACTTCATACGCATTTCTGAATTCTTTTGTTACCTAATGAAGTAAGTGCAGAATCTAGGTTTGTGCTACAAAGATAGGTTCCTAAACAGCTTCCTCAGAAAGTCCACTTTACAAGCTTTGGGGATACTCATAAATAGGATAAAGGAACTTTTTTGTGAGAAGGACTCCCAAAGAAGAGCTTATCACAGTTGTAATGAAACATAAGGATCTCCAAGGCCAATCATTAGCTCTTTGCATGTCTTTTTTTAATTAAGGAATTTTTTATTCATTTTACATACCAATCACACATCCCCCTCTCCTTCCTCCTCCCGCCTTCCTCCCCCAACCCACTCCCCATTCCCTCCTCCAACAAGGCAAGGTCTGCATTTCTGATGATTCATCAATTGCATGAATTTGTTCATGCAAACTACAGTGTAAGTTACTTTATACACAAGCTAACCTATCTACTGCTTCCATTTGGAGTTCCCATGTGGTTACTTCTTACTTTTATCAACATTATAATTCTTGTGTCATTATATGCTTACTTAGTGCACTGATTCTTAAAAGAACCTAGACTAGGTGGTAAGGGAGCAAGAGATGTTCAGTCACTGGATTAGAAGATACTTCACATGGTCTCCTTCAACTAGGAAATAAAAAACAAACTATATATTCTTGTCTTAGAGGTGTCCTTTGTGCTTGGGCACTTAGGAATTTGACATCTCCAGATAAAGTATGCTTCACTGAAAAATTCTTCTACAGGAAATTGGGCCCCACACAGCCCCTACAGTTGACAATGAAACATATGATTCTGCCTTCCTGGCTATAGGTTCCAGACTATAGATGGGCACTCAAAACAGGATCAGCATGAATTTCAAAACAAATTAACTAAGTATATTTCCCTTTTGGGTAGTTTAAGCAAAAAGACACAGAGAGAAATGAAGACACTGAGCTGAGAAGTCACTACTAAGTCAAATCCATATTTTACACAACAAAAACTTTATACCATGGTGGTGTAGTGGAAGAACTTCAAAATAAACATAAATAAAAACAAATACAAAGTCTGAGAAGAGGAGCCTGTACATAAGGATCTGTTAAGCTGAAGCTCATTAAGTAGGAACACGGTAGAGCCAGCTCATATCTACTCATGAAATACAAGCGTGAAATGGTCAGAAATTCTGCAGGATTGATGATATTTATGTCAATAACTAGAAACCATCCTTGACAGGAATATTGAAAACACAGAAATCAGGAAGTATGATGAATGAGGGTATTTTCTCTGTCTATACGATCTAGTTAGCATTTATCAATACATTACGTCATTAGCTTTAAGACTTTCATCTGTGACCATAGACAGATTTTGTTGGTGAGACACGCATTTGGAGCTATGTTTAAGGTCAGTAAGCAGGAGATGCCAGAAAAGTGAAAAGGTAGCAGAGCTCCATAATGAAACAAAAGTAAGGAGAGTCTACCTCTGAGGAAAAGCCCTTCATCCCAACTAGTAGTCTAAGCATTATTCCCATTTCTAATGAGGTCTGGCTGTAGTTCATTTTCCTTATCTGAATTTGAGACCCATGCAAGTAAAGGGTGGTATTTCTCTCCTCTCTCTCTCTCTCTCTCTCTCTCTCTCTCTCTCAAGCATTCTCCATTTATATGAATTGGCCTGAACTGGCCTCTTTCTTGTACTCAAGCAAACTCTTTAATCTGCTACATTAATGAGACTGAGAAAGTCAAATAGTTTGGAAAATCTGCTTTTTGCTTAGACTACAATCCTTAGTTGTAAATACATGTGACTGGGTGGGAAAATGCAAATGGCTTATAACAAAATATATTCTTTTTGAAAAATGTTGCTTCAAACACTATGTGCAGTTTTTGATGTCCACTAGATATTCAAGTGGACTCCAAAAGTTGACATATACAAATACTAACATACACACATACTGAACTGGAAGATGCCAAGGTTAGAGATAGAAATGTTCAGGGCTATTGGACATACAAATCATAGGATAAGGTAAAATTAGTTTTATGAAGACAGTATAGATAAAGATAAGCCAGAATTGAGTCCTGGAGCATGTCTACATTTAGAAACAGGACCAAGGAAAGGAACAAGCAAAGAATAGTAAACAGCCCCTAGTTATGAAGAAAAAATACAATGTCCTAGAAACCAGTGCAAAGTAATTTCTAGTGTAAAGCAGTTGTCAGTTTTGTCAGATGTTTATGAAAAGCCTACTAAGATGAGGATTAAATGTTGGCCATGGGATTTGGAACTAGAATTCAATAGATGTAATAATGGGTCATAAAGAGCACAAATAAAGCATACATATACAATGCCATTATTTTATATGTTAACTTTGAAAATCAATTTAAAAAGAAATAGGTATGAAAATGATGACAACAAATATAAATAAATCTTTTTCAAGAATTTTAATGGAGAATAGAAAATGCTGCAATATTTAGAGAGAAATATACAATCAGTGAAAACACGGGAATGCATTCATATGGATAGTAGACAATCATAAAATTAAAAAGAAAATGGATGATACAGAACTGAGAGGAAATAATAGCAGGTGAAAGGTCCTTGAGAAGTCAAGAACAGAACAAATGAAAGGAATAGCCTTGGATAGAAACAAAACAAACACATTAAAATAGAAAGATAAGGAAAAAATTTCCAGACTATCTATATATAGGTATAGATATAGATTAGATATAGAAATAGATATGGAAGTTTTGGTTTTATTTTTGTGAAATGGAAGAGTTCAGAAGTTTTTATAAAATGACAATATTTCAAGGTAGAATAGCTTAGGAAAGCAAATAGGCAAGGACAATCTAATAGAAATTTTCGTGAGTTTTAAGTTTGAAATTTGAGAATATTAATTTTAAAAAAGACCTGTTAGTGAATGGCCTCATTATGTATTGCTCCTGTAACAACTAAAATCTTACCTTAGAGTTCTATGAGTCAGAACTCTAACATGAGGGATACACACTTAAAACTGAGACATCCTAAAGCAAAGGATAATCAGACTACAACCCACAGCTCCAGAGAAGCTAGGAAACAAGGAAGACCCTAAGTGGGATGCATGGATCGTCTTGGGAAGGGGAAACAGATAAGATCTCCATGAGTAAACGGGGGATGGGGGAGGCAATAGAGGGAAGGGGATAGTGTGGTGGTATTGTGTTCTCCAAAATATTGTGCACCCTAATAAACTTATCTGGGGTCAGGGCACAGAACAGCCACTAGATACAGAGGCTAGAAAATGGTGGCACTCACACCTTTAATCCTAGCATTCCAAAGGCAGAAATCCATCTGGATCTCTGTGAGTTCAAGGCCACATTGGAAACAGCCAGGCATGGTGACACATGCCTTTAATCCCAGAAAGTGAGGCTTTAATCCCAGGAAGTGATGACAGAAAGCAGAAAGGTATATAAGGCGTGAGGACCAGAAACTAGAAGCATTTGGCTGATTAAGCTTTTAGGCTTTGAGCAGCACAGTTCAGCTGAGACCCATTCAAATGAGGACACAGAAGCTTCCAGTCTGAGGAAACAGGATCAGCTAAGGAATTGGCAAGGTGAGGTGGCTGTGGCTTGCTCTGCTTCTCTGATCTTCCAGCATTCACCCCAATACCTGGCTCCAGGTTTGATTTTATTAGTAAGACCTGTTAAGATTCCTGCTACAGGATAGCGGATGAGAACATAAGGGAATGAGATGGTCAAGCTGGGGGAGGGATGGAGTGGGAGAGCAATGAAAGAGATATCTTGATAGAAGGAGACATTATGGGTTTAGTGAGAAACCCGGTGCTAAAGAAGTTTCCAGGAATCCACAAGGACGATCCCAGATTAGACTGCTAGCAATAGTGGTGAGGGTGCCTGAATTGGCCTACCCCGGTAATCAGATTGTTGAATACCCCATCTGTCATCATAGAGCCTTCATCCAGTAACTGATTGAGGCAGCTGCAAAGATACACAGCCAAGCACCAGGCCAAGCTCCAGGAGTACATTCAAAGAGAGAGAAGAGGGATTATATGAGTAAGGGGGGTCAAGATCATGATGGAGAAATCTACAGACACAACCCAACCAAGCTAGTAAGAACTCATGAACTTTAGACCAACAGCTGTGGAACCTGCATGGGACCAGACTAGGCCCTCTGCATACAGGAGACAGTTGTATAGCTTTGTCTGTTTGAGGGGACCCTAGCAATGGGATCAGGATATATCCCTGGTGCATAAGCTGGCTTTCTCGAGCCAATTACCTATGGAGGAACACCTTACTCAGCCTTGGTGCAGGGGGGAAGGGATTGGTCTTGCCTCAACTGAATGTACCAGGCTTTGCTGGCTCCCCATGAGAGGTTCTCCCTTTTGGAAGAAGGGATGGGGGTAAGGGGAAGGATGGGGGAAGTGAGAGGAGGGATGAGAGGGGGATCTGTGATTGGTATGTATAATAAATACAAAATTCTCAAATAAATTAAAAAACCCTAAGACATCCATGGGGCTGTTCTCCTTTCTGGAGGCTTTTGGAAATAATCTATTTTCTTACCTCTTTGAGTGATTTTTGGTTCATGTCCTGTCCTCCCTTACCTTCAAATCTAGCAACACTGAGTTTTTCTCATATAAAATCTCTGTCTTCTTCACTTAGATGCTTTAGTTTTATTTTTGATGAAATGGAAGAGTTGTATGTATCTCACCAACCATAGCTGAGAAACATTCTGCACCTTTAAGGGTTCATGGAATTAAATACAAGAAATTCTCCCCATATCAATGTCTGTAACGTTAATCACATACATAAAATCCTTTTTGTCATAAAGATTATATAGTCAGAGGTTTCTGATAATGGTTTATAGACATGTTTCTTTTTTAACACACCACAGAGTAGTTTTTTTCCCTGTTCATATACAGGCCAACAATAGGCAGAGAACTTGATATTAACAGGGCTTGAGTTTTATAAACAAGTATGGTTGAAAGGAAGATGAGCAAAAGAACTGGCAAAACTGTGAAAATTCAAGATTTTAGAGGTGTTTGGTTCATGTTTGGGTTATAGTAGTTAAAGAATATGACCATGAAGAGGTGGATGTTAGGCAGAGCAAACAAAACAGTGATTAGAGATCTAGAGATAATGAAGTCAAGGAAATTATCAGTCAGAATAGTGTATGTATCACTCATGTAATGACCTTAAGAATAATATCAGCATTAAGGAAGGATTGGAAGAAAGTAAACCACATGCTAAATGTCTTCACTGAATGACAATGAAAGGTTGGCTGAGAGTAAAAAAGAGAGGTAGAACACAAAACATTAGGATATTAGAATGTGTAAAAAACCTGGGTTGACATAAAGAATGATAAAGATCAATAAAATAAACAACAAATATTGGAGGGGGTTGGGGAGAAGGGAATTCTCATTAACTGTAAGTCCTGTCACAAACTTGTCCAGAGACTCTGGAAATTAGTGTGGAAAATTCTCAAAAAGTGAACAATAAATCTACCATAGGGCTTAATTATACAAGTCCTTGGCATATGTTGAAAGGACTAGATATCCTACTTCACAGATACTTGCTCATTCATGTTCATTGCTGCTCTATCCATAATAGCCAAAAAATGGAAGCAACTAAAATGTCCTTCAATCAAGGAATGGATAATGAAAATGTGCTATAGGTACACTATGGAATATTATTTGGCTGCAAAGAAAAATGAAATCATCAACATTTTAGGTAAATGGATGGAAGTAGAAAAGATCATATTGTGTGTGGTAACCCAGACCTAGAAACAGAAACACAGCATGTTCTCTTTCATTTGAGGTTCCTAGTCACAAATCTTCAGATTTGAGTACATATCCAGGAGTAATTGGAGAAACCAAAAAAGTAAAATGGAATCATTGCCAGGGTATGAGGGTTAGGATGCAAGTAGAACAGCAATGTACAAGCAATCTGATCTGGGATATGGGAAAAGTGGGGACTCTAATTATGGAGGAGGGAAGAAGATATAAAAGGAGAAAGGAAGTAAGATAACAGTGAGGGTGTCTGAAAAATCATAAAGCATGATACTATTTCATATCTATCTAAATGAAACCTATAATACACATAAGTCTATGTATAAATAGATATTCACTTTAAGTGAAATTTTATCATCTGGGCTGACAAAGCTCCTTCTAAGAGCCAAAGACGGTCTAACAAAAGCCCAACACCAAAAATGAGACACCCTCCTTTGAGTTGTTTGTTAGGGTTGTCCAAGAGGCTCCCAAAATATTACAGGCTATTGCTGTTACCCTTGGTTAGAACCCAAAAGTGGAAGATAATTCCCTATTCCTGAAGACACCAAGTACTTCAGACATAGGACCCAGAGACTCCTAAGCTGGGACTGACATGAATGCCCCCTTCTTGGGCATTAGCTTTCCTGATACCACAGTTGTAATGCAACCTTCCAGGAAAGAGCATCAGGCAATAGTCCTACCTAGATATGATGCCTAAGAAATGACCAGCATAGCACAACAACCCTAAAGACGCAATAGTGTAATGCATACTTTGGTGGTAACCAACAACTCTCTAATTGGACTAATGACTTGCTCAGCAAGAGGGAAATCCTGCCTGGTACCAGAAACCTAGCCAAATACTCATGGCTAGTTAAATCATGGATCTTGAAGGAAAATTTACAATTACTAAACCAGATCCAGCTGGGACCTCCCACTCCCCTAAGCTCACTTTCCCTCGACCCTTGCCCTCCATTACCCCACCTCACCCCCAGTTTGCTCATGTAGATCCCATCCATTTCTCTGTTGCTGGGCGATCCCTGTGTCTTTCTTAGGGTCCTCTTTACTAGGTAGCCTCCCTGGAGTTGTGAATTGCAGTCTGGTTATCCTTTGCTTT